>JANRGW010046653.1:0-55745 GCA_024733675.1 Psilopsiagon aymara | reverse complement strand
CCCCGCTTCAAAAGGATTTTGCAGATTTCCATTGTGATCTGCCTAATTTTCCACCATCCTTTTAAAGATGTGATGCCAGAACTGGGTGCTCATTTCCACTGCCAGACCTATTGTGTCAGAGTTATCTTTGTAATTCCACTCCCATTCTCACTAATTAGACTTCCAAAGACCCTCTTGATCCTCTCTGCTGCTTCTTTGCTGTATAGACTGTATTACATTATTAGGTTAAATATCTATAATTCTGTCAAATTTTGCATCATTATAAATAGTTTTAGACTTACATTTACCCCACACAAATAAACTGGACTGCACCAAATCTAAGCACTAATCCCTGCCATGTTAATGTTCATAGCTACAAGTACACTCTATTGGCTTCTATGCATTTTATGTTTCCTGTTTTAATTCATTTACAGTATAAAATATTAATGTTTAAAAATATAGTGTTGTAAAATATTAAATTAAATGCCTTATAAAAGCCAAGCCCTATTATTTTGTCCTTACACAGATCAGTAAAACTCACCATATACTTTGATAATATGCTAAGGCAATAATATTTCTTTGACTACCTCCAGTCTATGCATGGATCTAAGGACATTACTTAAATTACGTACATTACATACCTTAATAAACTATCTAGAACAGGGTAAAAACATAAAGGATCAATGTTTGCTGACCTCATCATATTATTCAGATGAATGAAGATAAAGGTTTCTTGTGAAGAATAACAGAAGAAACTTAGAAAATTGTGACAGTCCAATAGAAAAGTATATGAAATACGATGTAAATTAAACTGATTTGCATAATTATGTCTTAACTATCTCATTTTAAATGGATAAAGTGCATTTGGCAAAAGAATAGAAAAAAAGCAGAAAGAATGATCAAAGTATGAAAGAACATCCAGGCAAAGAAACAATCAAACATACTAAATTTCTTCAGACTTAAAAAAAAAAAAAAAAAAAGAAATTTACCATGGTGTAATATAAACTGGTCTGCAAAATCCAACAAGCATTCAGAAGGTAGGCAAGAACTACTTTTTATCTCTTTCCATGTAAGAACTAGAAAGTTTGTCACAATAATTTTAAGCTCACCAGTAATTTTTCTGCATTGTCACTGAATAAAACTACAATGAATCTCTCAAGGTTTAATATGACCAGAAGCATTACAGTGATCAGAGGCAAAAATTTATAAAGCAAAATCATAACTTTGCATGAGTTTTAGTCAAGTGACTAAGAACATTTATTGCAGTCTCAAAAGTATTTCAAGCCGTATTGTCTGTGTTCTGAGTCAATCTGAGAGTTACAGGTATCTGGGGAAAAAAAGCATTTAACACCCTACCTTTACTGGCAATCCTCACGGCAGAGGGCAGACTACTGAAGGGAGAAGTCACCTGATTTTCTCATTCTGTGAAAGGAACAGACATGCTTTTCCCCCTGCTCCTTTGAAGTGCTTACTGCCCAATCTGCTAAACCTGAGGAAATGAATTTGATCTCCTACAACACTGCTGGGTTCCCCTGTTTTCATGGCACTGCTTAAATCATGTAGTATATGCATCCACCTTTAAACTCTGTAGAAACCTTGATGAAAAAGTAGTGGGTATATCACTTCCGGTGGGGGAAGTACAATGCACAGAGAGAAAAGAAAGGATGGATCCATTATTCAGCAAATTTTTGTCCTCATGCTATTGCATTCATCCTGTCATGCATATGGGGTTCCTAACAGTAGCATTAAAAAACAAACAAACAAACAAACAAACAAATAAAAAAAAAACCCTGAGAAGTCAAATGTTTTTCATAGAGAAAGAGAGCTGTCTATTCACGATATATGACTGGGTTTGCTGTTGCTGCTTTGACTCTGGAGTAATGTGGGCAACAATGATATTATTAAAGTTACTTTACCTATCTAAAGTGACAGAATTCAGAAATAATAGCATTCAAGATAACTAATTTCCTGATTAATTCTAGGAAAACGAAAAATTGCCAGTTTAACCATGATCTCACACATCACAGCCAGAGTGAAAAAAAGTCATCTCTTAATAGCTCAAGGTATGATTAGCCAGGATCTAGACTTCAAAGCAGACTGCCTGTAGTCAGATATAGTTTAGGTTTTTAAATGTACCTTGAGCCTTTTTTGCTTAGACTCATTTTATCTTTAATCGTTCATCACTTACACAGGGTCAAAATAATTGCTTAAATGATTTCCAGTAATAATGGCTTATTCCTAGAATAAGTCATTATTACTGTAATCTGTAGATGAAATAATGGGGAGTAAGATGTATTTTTTCCTCACAATAGATTCTACTTTTTATTTTTATGCTTTCAGGTTTTTCCTATCCACTTCACAAAGTTTCTGAGGAAAGCAGATTTTCTTTAATCCTATTGGCAAGTGTCTGAGCTCTCCAAGGATATTTTGTCAGCTGTCCAAATTTAATTTGTATCTAAGATAACCCTGCTAGCTAGAAAGTAGTTTTCCCCAGTTTTCTATAAATAACAAAGGAAGTCTACTAAATTTAAATTTTTATAAGAACATTAAATTTAGTTTCACTAAGATCTCTGTGGGAAAGAAAAAAAGGGTTGGTTTTAGATTCAGTGGAGACTGTGGCAAGTTTAATAGAGGAAAAGAGGCATATTAAAGATGCATCTGTTTATCTGTTCTTTCAAAAAATATTCTTGATTATAGTTTTTTTTTTTTTTCATGGTCTTATGTGGGTTTAGGTCATATGACATAATTTAAGACCATTGCAGAAAACAGGAGGCCCTGAATGCACGTTTGTCAATTAAAAATAAAAAGTAAAAAAAGTGCACATACAGAAAGGTAAATTCGGATACAATTACTTTATAAAATTCCTTGATAAAATTAACAAACATGTTACTTAATAAAATTATTATCAAATATAAACTTATAGTCACGATCAGCTCAATACATAGCCTTAGCAAAGCCCATTAGGATGGCAATAGATTTTTTCAGAATTACAAACAAGCATTATATGCAAAGTCGTGTATGTATACAAACATGCCACACTGAGATACCCAGTGGTTCAGCTGTCTAAAAGAGTCCTTTGGTTGTGCTTTTTATGTTCTAACTATGCTTAAGTATCCAAAGACAGTTAAAAAATTATTACCTACTATTTATTATGTAACATCAAATTTGTATTTTCCCAGGCTATGGAAAAAGACTGGCCTTTCTTTTCTAAATATGCAAAAGCAGTTTCACCTTTAAACTAATTTACTGATATTTACCTCCTACTTACCAGCAAGCAAGACAATACCGTTGTGGATAGCAGGACAGAAATAGTTAACAAAATGACCCAGGTGTTATTGCCCTGGTTGAGCTCTACCCCTTGGGAACCCTAAAGGGAACAATGAAGGGTCAAGATCAGTTAGCAAAACAAAAGCAGGCGTCCTGCAAGATAAAACAGGATGTGCAACTCAAAAACAGACCAAGCAATGTAAATATTTATAGTCTTTGTGTCTCTTAGTGGTTTTGCTGAATCAGGATGACAAGGAAGCAAGACAAGTGGAAAATTGCTGCTTAGTGCTTAGTAGACTATAAAAGGGATGACAGACATGTAATAAAGGTCTTCAGATTTCACCAGAACTGAAGTCCATCTTTGATACGCCACACACCATAAAACTGTAGCTTAAATTGATCCAAAATTTAATTGTTCCACCACTCTTTTTCAGCAATTGGTCTTGTCACTTTCAACCCTATCACTAGAATCCCTGTTTTTAGAAATATTTTTTTCTATAAAATTTTTATATAAATTTGTATTTTTATAGTTTCCCTTTTAGCATAAATTCTTAAAAATGAATGGCAGACATGGTCTGGAAAAACAAAAGTATGCATCAAAGAGTACAAATATTCTCACCATAGTTATTTGCAAAAATAAAGCTATTCCTGAACCCTGCTACAATTGAAACACCCTTTCAGACATCCTATCTATTTAAATTTTCAGTAAAACTCATCTTCACATCTGAACAATTAAAACCAACACATGGCATCTCAACACACAGTCACACATATTAAACCTGTTTTGAATACAGCTTTATAAATCATATCTATTTATCCCACCTCTGCATATCATTTAGGCCTCCTTCCTTTGGAAAACTCCAGAAGTTGCAGCTAAAATCATTCCTTTCACACCTGTTCCCATGCATATCCTTGTCAATACTGGCATCAAAACCCCTGTTTATTCTCTTCAAGTCTCTTTATGCTTATCTTCATCTCACCTCATAATCTGGTCCTCCGTTTTATTTCTTAATGCCCTTCTTCAAATACTTGTTAATTGTTACTTCAATTTCACAGGTGACATGAGGTTTCCTGTCACAGAATATGGTAACTAACAAGGATCTTTCTAAACCAAAAAAAAAAAATATATTTGTTTCAGAGGTTTTATTTTATACTTCAAGAAGCAGTCCAAGCTCATAAGCTGCAAAGCATTTCTAGCATACACTTCTTTTCAAAATCTTATAATAAATACAGAATTTGCTTCAGACTCGGGCAGTAACATGAAAATCTGCTAGGTCTGAGACTGTCTCTGACTTCTCAGGTAAGAATGTTATAATTTATGAGAACAGAAAAATCACTAAAGTAAACAAGTATTACATGTAGACTGATCTATTGAAATGGCTTCAGAGAAAGTAGAAGAAAGAATAAAATGAGCAGTCATAAGAGTCCTAGACTGGACAACCTGATCTGACTTCATAGCTGACCCTGCTTTGGGCAGGATAGACTAAATTGTACCCAGAAGTCTGTAATTTTGGGCTTCTGCTATTTATGAGTCTATCTCTAGTGAAAGTTTCTTATCCAAAAAGGAAAACGGAATTATACCCTGAAACTTAAAAATATTAACACCCCCCCATATATGTATGTATATACACAAGTATGTATATATAGATATGCATATATATATATACACACATATGTTAAATCCTTGTTCTTGGGGTGCGCATGTGTGCTTAATAGTTTTTCTAACACTTATAAGGACTCCTTAGGTAAGGAAGAATATATTCATAACTTCACCAAAATAATATGAGCAAAATTCAAACACACTAAAATACTTATGGTCATAAATTTGAATGTTCTGCCAGTTCATATGAGATGTTGAATCTTGTTAAATGCTATTAAGAAGTTAAATAGAATACTTAGCTTGCAAAAATTCATAATCTTGTCTCTTTCATGTCCCCTTCAAAAATTATGTCTTCTGAGTCTGAATGGGAAGGTTTAATTATATTTAAGGCTCTGGAAACCACCGTCTTAAGGAAAAACTGGGAAATCTGTTTTTCTTTCATACTTCAGAAATATTTAGTGCCATGAATGATAAAATGTAGAGCTTGCAAATTTGTAGTTACAAGCTATGCTCTTGTTAAGTACTTCTCATCCCTTTAAAGAGACACAGAGCTATGATGTGGGTTTGGACTTGCTGCTAACAGGCAGGAAGTTTGAATCAGCATCCTCCTAAATTCAGTTCTTGCCCAAGACCCTGCATAAGCAGATGATTTAGTAATTCAAGAAATTACTTGTTTACTTAATACTTTCTTTACCTTATTTCATTTCTCCAATGTCTGTCTTGACAACATGTGCATAATCTAAGTCTCAGTAATTTAGACAAAAAACCACACAAAACTTCAGACTACAGGTATACAAGGAAGATTTTTTGCCATACTGTCATAATTGAATATATGTCATAGATGTTTTTTTTGTCTAAACACTGAAAATTCAGACTTTAGTGTCCTTGCGCCCCAGCCAGAGGAATACTTTTATGCCTTAATAGAAATACAGACAGTAGACTGTCAAAATATATACTAAATATATTATTTTATAATTACTGATAATTTGTGCATAAAGATACATAAGTGTGTATAATGTACAACACATATAATGTGCAAATACAAAAATGCCCAGTTCTATTACAATGAGGTTGCTTCATATTTACAATAAAGACTGCATTTATCCCACTGATATTTGAGACTATATGTTGCATTATTATATAGGTTACACAATTATATGTTATAAGATACAAACAGACAATGCTGAGTGAAAGAAATAAAGATCTGAGGCAGAAAAAGACTAAAACAGAAATTCAGTGACAAATTAAAGAACAAGTCTAAATGTCTTTAAAATATCACAGTTCTTCAGAAGCACTGGTCAGAGAAGAAAATCTAGGCTTCTAAAAATTCATAGTGTGGATTGTCAGGGGAGCTGTAAATGCAACCAAAAATCTGAGAGCAGTGGGAATACTTTAATATCACAGACGTAACATAAAAGTTACCACTTGTGAAGTATAGTTTACTGGTTTGCCTAAAAACACAAAAGAGGAGTTGAATTTCTGTTCCCATTTGGAACTAAAATATTTCAAAATCCAAAAACCCCTAACAAGGAGAATTTTCATTCAGATAGTATAAAGACCTCACTGTCAAAGGTTTTTAGTGACAGACCAACTATTTATATTCAGCAAGATCTCTTAATGTTGACACTGATGTTATTTAACACAATTTTGTTTGGTGGGCAGCCATCAGGGAGTACCAGTATTTAACAGTAATTTTAACTCTTTTTCATGCTGTTTTAACAGCAGGTTCTCTGTCCAATTTTATGGAACCTTTTACATCAATTTTTATACCATCCTTCTGTTTGCAAAAAAGCCTTCTGATGTATTTTTGGATAATTTAAAATTGTTGCTGTCTGAAAGAAAATTTCATTTCCACATATAATTTAAAAGACTCTCTTGCTTCCAAGATGTATTCCAAAGGTAAAATACTAGAAGATTGTGCCATCTGCCTATACAAGGCAATTAATGGGTTTTGTGGGTTATTAAATACCAAAATAAAATGGAGAAAAAACTAAATGGCAGAAGCTCTTTATGTAGCAAATGCTAAAACTGTAAAAAAGCTCCTTTCACAAATGAGCTCAAAACTACCTGAAAGGAGATTTAAAGGGAAAGTGTCAACACTAAGAACAGAACATGCACTCAGTATACCAGAGAGTGACAACTTTAAATCTTTTTAGAAATCTAACTCACTCCATATAACCTTAGGTTAAAAAAGACACTTCAAAAGCAAAGAATGAATAAGCCACTTACATTATCAAAAACTTATTTTGAAATGGAAAACAAAATTATCACAAACCAAACGATTTCATATACAGAAAATGTTCAAAGAAAAAAATAATGCATTCTAGAGAAACTCAAAATAGAAAATACAAATTAAAAAAAAAAAAAAAAAGGAGAAAGCTAGAGAAAAAGTATCTGAAAAACAGAATTGGAGGGAAGTGGGTAAGAGAACGACTGTGATAACATATTACATGAAGCACATGTAGAGTTTTAAGATCAAAATAAGCAGTTTGATGTAAAATCAGGAAAGAAGTGATGTATTTATCATACCTATAGGAGTGGGAAAAAAATATCACCTCATGAGCAACGCTATGAACAAGCTCTTTAAGGCAGAACAAAGAAATATGGGAGAAACAAGTTTAAAATTATTTAGTCAAATCTTGACCTGCAAAAGTATTATAGTGCTGGGAATCACTGTGGAAAGGAAATGTTGGTGATTATTTAAGTGCAAAGTTTCAAATATGAAGGAAATTGTATAAAATAGAAGTACCAAAAATAATTATACTTGCTTAAAAAATGAGGAGGAAATATTTTATATAGCTTTATTCAGGATGGCAGACGGGAAGTTAGAGAAGGAAAAAAATCCGAGAGAGAATTGTAAAATAAGTTCCTATCAAACACATAGAAGCAATGGCATGTACCTCAAATACATAATTATTGAATCATAGAAGAGTTATCCTGTCCTCAGTTGACAGTGCTTCTCTAGCAGACAATTGAAGTGCACAGAACAATTATTTTCATTCAACACTCCAGTAAGAGTGTTGAGATGATGAGAAATATAGCTCATCAAACCAGACCGACCATCACTCAGTATTTAAAGTAACATCAACTTTTCTTCAGCATAAAGTCATGCCCTTCTGAGGAAAAATATGTGTTTCTTTGAACATCAAACTATATAAGTGAATGGCTTCATATTGAAAAAAATTCTTTACTTTTTTTTCAGGTGCTATGGCCTGGAATGGGATTTCTTTGGGGTTTCTGTCGCTTTGTTAAACCCAGAGTAGAAACCAAAGTATTTGCCTTCAGATGAAAGAGGGCAAAATTCTCTCATGTTACTTCAGCCATATTTAAAAGAAAAATTGATAGCCATGTCCAGGCACTGACTAGATGCACTGTGTGTCCAAGGTAACAAGAGATAAAGAGAGAAAATACTGACAGTTAGTCTCCATAAATATTTAGTGAGGAAGAATATTAAACAGGAAATAATAAATACGTTGCTCACAGAGTCTACGGGATCTCCATCTTCAGAGACACTAGGAATTTGACTGACCCCAAGCAACCTGATTTAAGGTGACCTTCTAGAAGGTTATTTGAGGTGCTACCAGTGATTCATACCAGCTAAAATTATTCTGTGGCTACACAACAGTAATTTCATATTTCAAAAAATCTTACACAGTCCTGAATTTTTATACAAAAGCACTCATGATGAGAAAAAGTTATGAAGATGACAAATACACACCTGAAGAATTTTTAAACTAGAAAGAATAATATTGGTGGCAACAAAGAATCTGGACAAAGATCTAAAACCAGATTAAAAAAAAAAAAAAACTCTATAATGTTAACATATTCTCCAAAGATCTTAGTGGACATCCAATAGGGTGGACTGGGTACAAAAGCTGCTAAGGGGAAGGTGAATACACAGACTTCCTCAGAACTTTCTACCCCAGTGATTAAATAGCAGCTTGTCCTGGATTCAGCCGTAGTAGTCATTTTTCTCAGCCTTAATAGCTGGTGCAGTGCTGTGGTTTTGACTTTCAACTTGGGAACAATGTTGATAACACTGATGGTTTTAGTCATTGCTAGGTAATGTTTGCTCTGACCAAGGATTTTCTGAGTCTCATGCTCTGTCAGGGAGGAAAAGAAGCTGGGAGGAGGCAGGGACAGGACACCTGACCCAAACTAGACAAAAAGGTATTCCATACCACAGCACGTCATGCCCAGTGTATAAACTGGGGGGAGATACCCAGAAGGGCTAGATTGCTGCTCAGGTTGGGCCTGGTGATGGTCTGCAGGTGGTGATTGGCTGAATTCTCTTCTCTTGTTATTTCCTTTATCAGTTTTATACCTTAGTTACTGGACTCTTCTTATCTCAAATCATGAGAGTTATATTCTTTCAATTCTCCTCCCCATCCCTCTGGGAGAGGCTGGAGGAAGACCAGGGGGAGTGAGCAAGCAGCTGCATGACTCTGAGTTACTGTCTGGACTTAAACAACAACAGCTCTATGATCAATTACTGTGATGTGGAAGGAAGTTCTACTATTCACTGAGTTCCTGTGTGATACTGGTGTCTACGTCAAATCTTTGTTCTAGAGCAGCACTAGTGCAAGGCTTTACTAGAAGAAGACATGCTGCCTCCCCAGAATACTTAGTTTCCCTACAGAATTGACTCCAAGCCAAATTATGGAACAGTACTGTATAATCAAACTGCATGGTGTTGCTGCTGTATTATGTTGTTATTATGGTAAAAATACAACTACTTTTAGCAATTCATGTTTTCCAGTTGTTTTTTGTTTTAACAAATAATACAAATTTTGAAATATAACGGTAATAATTTAGTTTCCTGGAACATCCTAATTTATAAAACGCTTTCTTAATATGCAAGTGTGAAACAAAACTAAGCAGTGTGACACATCTGAAATTGTTTAGCTGAAAGCCTAATCAGTAATTTTAAGTCATAACACATAGAGATCATGAACTCTGGAATTTTGGAATATTCTGTGCCATATTGAATTTTGCAACTAAAGGGCAGTTTTATATTATGAAGAATGCCAGTATGTTTCTGAAGAAAATGGTACATTGACAAAAAAATATTTATTGCACTTTCCATTAATCTTTACAAATACATCTATATTTGGAGGACTATACCACATTACATAGGACATGAAAGCTTTAGCAAAATTTTGTGCAAATGAGACAGAAATCCAAATGTATGAATCTCTACCTACAATTATTCACATATAATTTAAAGTTCATGTGTCCCTGCATTCATGTATTCATTTCCTTAGATCCTATTTTCAGTTCTTTTTTTAGTTTTCTCTCCTGTATGCAAAACTATTTCAATGATAAGGAAAACACTTAGAAAAATACACATTTGATACTGTGTTGTGGTTTAAGCCCAGCCATAAATCAGAAACACAGCTCGCTAGCTCTCCCCTCACCCTCCCCCTTCCTCTCCCTGCTCCGAGAAGGGTGGGGAGGAGAACAGAAAGAATGTAACACTCACGGGCTGAGATCAGAACAGTCCAGTAACTAAGGTACAATACAAACCACTGCTACTACCACTGATAATAATAATGACAAGGGAAACAACAAGGGAAGAGAACACAACACTTCACCACCCGCTGCCCGATACTCAGCCCGACCAAGCATTGCACTAACTCCTCCGAGTAACTGCCCCCAGTTTTTACAGCCTCGGCATGACGTGCTGTGGTATGGAATACCTCTTTGGCTAGTTTGGGTCAGGTGCTCTGTCTCTGCTTCCTCTTGGCTTTCCCTCCTACCTGGCACAGCATGCGACTCAGAAAGCCCTTTGTCAGACTAAACATTTGAGCTGTAATTTATCAGTGTTTTCAGATCTGTTTCCGGACCAAAAATCAAAACCACAGCTCTGCATCAGCTACTAAGAAGGGGAAAAAATGACTGTAACTGATGAACCCAGGACAGTATCCATCTCTTATTCCATACCATTCATGTCATGCTCAGATCCTACATTTTCAATATACTATCACTCTTACATATATATATATATATATATATATATATATATATATACACACACACACAAACACAGAGGGAGGGATAGAGATCATTCTTTAGTGCATGGACCAATCCCTATAAAGCTGCTGAGTTCATCCAGTCCATGATGTCAGGTTCCATCTCTTGCAACAGTCTTTCAGAGCAGGAGAGGCTGTGTGCAGTGTTGGATCATTGCCTTTACTGCAGAATTCTTCTGGTTTCGTCAAAGCTCATTCTTTGTTGGGATGATGGCCAGAGGAAAGTCAGGGCCAGTAGGTGGTGACCTGAAGACATCTAGTTGGTGGTCTGTGAAAGTGCTACCTAACAGGCAACAGCATACAATTGAGTTCATTGGCTGTTTTCCCCTAAAATCAAATCCCCTTGAGGTATGCATTGGGCTTCCCCATCTTCCTGCATTACTCACTAAGCATACCCAGGTCCCTGAGCAAAAGCAATCCCATGAGTGTGTTTACCTTTACCTGAAGCAGGAATAACCCATACTGTCTTCCCCAGCAAACTCTTTATGTGTACCACAGGAACTTTGTCCCGCTCTGCAGTATGTAGAAGTTCTGACTGAGCTTGACCAGCCCTGTTGGCAAATTCACTGGTGTTGACCAATCAGGTGGCCTTTGGTAAGTGTGTATCTCAAAGGTTGAAAGTGTACTTTTTTACAGCCATGGCTCTCAGTGTAGTTTTTTACAGCCATGGCTCTCATTGTAGCCCATTGTGCTGTTTTATTTTTCCCAGAGGCTGGTGCATGGTAGGGGATGTGATATACCCACTCAATGCCATGCTCTTTGGCCCAAGTGTCCATAATGAGTCCATTGTTTGACCCAGTTCCCTCTGTGGTGCCATGTCTCCACAAAATTTGTTTTTCAAGGCCTAGGATAGTGTTCTGGGCAGTGGCGTGGGGCACAGCATACGTTTCTAGCCATCCAGTGATTGCTTCCACCATAGTAAGCACATGGCTCTTGCCTTGACTGGTTGGTGGGAGTGGGATATAACCAATTTGCCCAGTCTCCCCATATTCAGCCATTTTCCTCCATACCAAAGAGTCTTTGACCGTTTAGCCCGTTTAATTGCAGCACGTTTCACAGTCATGAATAACCTGGGCAATAGTGTCCATTGTTAAGTCCACCCCTCGGTCATGAGCTCATCTGTATGTTGCATCTCTGCCCTGATGGCCTGAAGTGTCATGGGTCCACCAGGCCAAAAATAATCCACCCTTATGTTGACATTCTAAATCCATCTGAGCCACTTCAATATTAGCAAATTTATCCACTTGTTGGTTGTTATGGTTCTCCTCAGTGGCCCAACTCTTGGATAAATGAGCATCTATGTGGCGTACCTTCACCACCAGGTTCTGTACCCAGACAGCAATATCTTGCCACAGTGCAGCAGTCCAAATGGGTTTCTGTCTGCTTTGCCAGTTGCTCTGCTTCCATTCCTGCAACCACTCCCACAGGGCAATTGCCACCATCCATGAGTCAGTATAGATGCAAAGTACTGGCCACTTTTTTCATTCAGCAATGTCCAAGGCCAGCTGGATGGCTTTCACTTCAGCAAACTGAATTGATTCACTCTCTCTTTTGTCAGTTTCTGCAACTTGTCATCAGGGACTCCATACAGCTGCCTTTTATCTCCGATGCTTTTCCGCAGTACGGCAGGACCCATCAGTAAACAAAGCATAATGTTTTTCACTTTCTGATAGTTTATTACATGGTGGGGCCTCTTCGGCACACATCACCTCCTCGTCTTCTGGTGACATTCCAAAATCTTTGCCCTCTGGCCGGTCCATGATGTCTTCTAGAATTCCTGGACAACTGGGATTTCCTATTTGAGTTCGTTGTGTAATTAGTGCAGCCCACTTACTCCATGTAGCATCGGTTGCATGGTGTGTAGAGGAGACCTTGTCTTTGAACATGCAGCCCAGCATGGGCAACTGGGTGTCAGGAAGAGATGTGCTTCAGTACCAGTCACTTCCGAAGCAGCTTGAACACCCTCATAGGCTGCCAGTATCTCTTTTTCAGTTGAGGTATAGCTGTCCTCAGATCCTCTGTATCCCCAACTCCAAAAACTGAGGGGTCAACCTCGAGTCTGACCTGGAGCTTTCTGCCACAGGCTCCAGGTACGACCATTCTCCCTGGCTGCAGTGCAGAGCACATTTTTTACCTCTGACATGGTCCAGATGGATCCAAGAGCTACTGCATGAATTCTCTCTTGTTTAATTTTCTCAAAGGCTTGTTGTTGCTCAGGGCCCATTTAAAATCATTTTTCTTTCAGACACATGGTAGAGAGGGCTTACAATCAAGCTATAACTCAGGATGTGCATCCTCCAGATTCCCACGGCAGCTAAGAAAGGTTGTGTTTCTTTCTTATTCATTGGTGAAGACATTGATGTTATCTTGTTGATCACATCTGTGAGGATCTGGTGATTTCCATTTTGCCATTTTATTCCCAAAAATAGAATCTCCTGTGCAGGTCCCTTGATCTTACTCTGTTTTATGTCAAAAATGGCTTTCAGCAGGATTTGGATTATTTTCCTTCTTTTCTCAAAGACCTCTTCCACTGTATGGACCCACACAATAATGTCATCAATGTATTGCAGGTGTTCTGGAGTTTGCCCCTGTTCCAGTGCAGCCTGGATCAGTCCATGGCAGACGGTAGGGCTGTGTTTCCACCCTTGATGCCGTCAGTTACAAGTGCACTGGATGACTCTCCAAGTAAAAGCGAACTGTGGCCTGCACTCTGCTGCCAAAGGAACTGAGAAAAATGCATTGGCAATATCAACCGTGGCATAACACTTGGCTGCCTTTGACTCCAGTTCATACTGAAGTTCTAGCATGTCCGGTACGGCAGCACTCAATGGTGGTGTGACTTCGTTCAGGCCAAGATAGTCTACTGTTAGTCTCCACTCTCCATTAGACTTTTGCACTGGCCATATGGGGTTACTAAAGGGTGAGTGGGTCCTACTGATCACTCTTTGGCTCTCCAGTCTATGGATCAGTTTATGGATGGGAATCAGGGAGTCTCGGTGCGATATTGCTACTGGTGCACGGTTGTGGTCTTATAATAACTGCTACTGATGAACCCAGAGCATACAGTTTCTGTTATTTCAGAGGATGTCTCTGATTCATCTCACCAATCCTGTTGGTGTTTTGGCAAGATTAGTAATATTTCAGTAGAATACAATGTTTTTGTCTTATCACATGCCAATAAAGTATCTGTCTTACATACAAGTTTTTGCAAGTTTCAAAACAAAGACAGGAACAAAATGCAAAGGAAAAGGATTTCATTTTGAATTAAGACATGTTTTAAGTCCTCACACTGTTTCCAAGTATTTTTACAAGAAAATGAGAAACTTTCTTCTGCTTTTTGCTCAGCTTTTTCTGAGGACTGAAGAATACTTGCATTTCTATGCTCATAGGAAAAAAAAAAATTTAGGAACTAAGGTTGTTAATAAAGACCAACTCTAATGATTCTGTGATTCTGTGAATAATCTAAGTACCTTTCAATTACTGTAGGCACTCTCTGTCATAAAGAGAGAATTATTGAAAACTTCCAAAATGGTAATACTTAAAAAAAAAAAAAAAAAAAAAAAAAAAAGAGGGCTTGTCCTGCTAACATTTATTCTGATAAGGCACTCATGGTCATGATATGGAAACAAAATTTGTGTGGATGGGTATGAGATCTGACATAATTTGAAGTGCAAGAATGGGCAGCATATCAAGGAAAGATATTTCTTAGCTTTAAACTAATGAAAATTCGAACACTTTTAAAATCAATTCTTCTGCCTTTTGCATATTTCTTCTTAGATAAGAAAATTTACAGCTAAGAAGTATTTCCAAGAAAATTGAAATAAAATGAGTGCGAAACTGAAATGGGAAAATTTACAAACCCTTTATAAGAGAAAGAAATTTGACTGTTTTTTTTTTCTGATCCATGATGAAGGACAGGGCATATGAGGCAAAATTCACAAATAAATGTAAGTTAAAATTGCCTATACCTCAGATATGTATTTATATTTTCACAGCAATATTCTCAAACATATGAAGAGTAGAAAATTTTACATAACACCACAATACTTCTAGAAAAGTGAAATTTTTCTCCACTAGGTTTGTTTCATAGCTAGACCACTGATGCAAACAAATCTTGATTTCCTAAAATTTATGTACACATGCCAAGTAAATTACTTTGGAAATAATTTGTTTATTTATAAATTAAAGAGGAGTTCTACTTTTTATTTAAAAATTATTTGTGTTCAATGTCATCAGAAACACTTGTCATCATTGCATTTAAGATTTAAGACATGCTGTGTCCACCCCAAGAAGCTGTCACATTATTCAGATGACACAGTCCCCTGCAGATCCTGCTGGTGGCATTGTGTTGCCTGTGTGAAGCAGTGGTCATGAGAGTGCCCCCTCATCCAAGTGGACAGTACCAAGCATTGAAAAATCCTGGCGGAGAGTTCCTAACACTCTACAGAGAGATAAACCCATAGGAGATATGATAATAATCAGCAGATTGAGGAAGGTGATTCTGCACCTCTACTCCACTATCATGAGACCCCATCTGGAGTACTCCTTTCATCAGTACTGTTATATAATATGCAGGTACCTCAGGAGCAACTGAGTAGTACTCCTACAGTCTAGTACAATACACTGTTGGATTGATGTTGCCATCAATCTTCTACTGCACCTCAGATAGAAGCCTGCTGTCAACTAGACCAAAATATAGAAGCACCAAAGCATAAAATAGTTAGGGATAGAAAGGACCTTAAGATCATTTAGTTCCAACCCCCCTGCCACGAGCACAAACACCTCTCACTAAACCATGTCACCCAAGGCTCTGTCCAACCTGACCTTGAACACTAACAGCAATGGAGCATTCACAACTTCCCTGGGCAACCCATTCCAGTGCCTCAACACCCTCACAATAAAGAACTTCCTTATATCTAAACTGCCCATGTTTAAATTTTAACCTGCTACCCCTTGTCTTACCACTACAGTCCCTAAGGAAGAGTCCCTACCCAGCAATTTTTTAGACCCCCTTCAGATACTGGAAGGCTGCTATGAGGTCTCCACGCAGCCTTCTCTTCTCCAAGCTAAACAGCCCCAACTTTCTCAGACTATCTTCATACGGGAGGTGCTCCAGTCCCATGATCATTTTCGCGGTCCTCCTCTGGACTTGTTCCAACAGTTTCATGTCTTTTTATGTTGAGGACACCAGAACGGTATGCAATACTCCAAGTGAGGTCTCATGAGAGTAGAGTAGAGGGGCAGGATCACCTCCCTTGACCTGCTGGTAATGTTCCTTTTGGTGCAGCCCAGGATACACCTGGCTTTCTGGGCTGTGAGCATAGGTTGAAGCCTGGTCATGTTAAGTTTCTCATCAAACAACACCCCCAAGTCCGTCTCTGCCGGGCTGCTCTTAATCTCTTCTCTGCCCAACCTGTAGCTGTGCCTGGGATTGCCCCAACCCAGGTGTAGGACCTTGCACTTGGCATGGTTAAACTTCACAAGACTGGCATTAGTCCACTTCACAAGCATGTCGAGATCCCCCTAGATGACATTCTTTCTCTCCAGCATATCAACTGAGCCATACAGCTTGGTGTCATCAGCAGGCTTGCTGAGGGCACACAAAATTCCATGTCACTGACAAAGATGTTGAACAAGACGGATCCCATCACCAATCACTAAGGGGCACCACTGTTTACAGCCTTCCAAGTGGACATTAAGTCGTTGACCACAACTCTTTTCAGCCATCCAGCCAGTTCCTTATCCACCCAGTGGTCTCTCCACCAAATTGATGTCTCTCCAATTTAGAGACAAGGATGTTGTGGGGGATCTTTTTAACTCCAGTTAATTAATCTGCCGCCATCAACATTAGTCATTTGGAAGTGCAAATTGTGGACCATCTCCAATGTCCATTGTATTTAGTAGAACTAACTTGAATTCATGTCCCCAGGATCTTTGATAAGCATGTCTAAAGTTTTCCACACAAAATTAATTTATCAGCTAAATAGAATGCTCTGCTTCTTGGCATGTCTATATCAGCTGTTACGCACAATTTGTGTTAAGAGGTAATTTAATTTCATTGAAAAAAAGAGCAGCTATCTCTGCATGATTTTCTATGCTATCTCTTAAATCATGTTAGGGAAATACAAAATAGACTAAACTTTTCTCACTCAGAAAGTATTGTCCTGTAGGATTGCCTGCAGAATTTAAATTGAGCTTATTTCAAAGCAGACATCATTTTTAATACAACATCAGTAAGAAAAAAGCACAAAAAGACAGGTAATATTACAAATAACTGGATTCTTTCCAGCAAGTATCTTCATACTTGCATAACAGGAAATTCTGACTCTTAAATTGTTAGGCTAGGATTTTTTTTTTATTAATTTTTTTAAAAAACCATATGTTGCACTGTCTCAAGAATGCTCTGTTCTTGGCAATGGCTAGCAATCCAGACTAATCTTCATGTTTTGAATTTGTTTACCAAACCCATTTAATGTTTATGCAGTATCGAATTTCTTGTAGTAGATCACATTTCAGTCCTCTTGAAAAAACTTCCATAAAAGAGATACTACAACCTGGAAATAAACTCTGTTTGAATAATTTAGCAGCTATATATAGGCCTATAAAATATTAAAGGGACAATGACAGACTATAGGGAATTTCACACAGATGATTGTTTGACATCAGTCTAACACCTGCACAGTATTCTGTTTTTCAGCAGTAACAAAGGATGAAGTCACAGGCTGATGGAAGAATGAAGCACTGAAAAGGAAGAAAGGTGCCACAGTGAACCCGGGTACAGGAACTGCAGCTTTTCCTATTCCATGCTCTACAAAACAAACAACTTTTCACAACATGATGCCTGAACACATGAAGTCCCACCCAGAATTCTATATTTTTTTCTTTCATTCTTTTTACTTTTACTTCATGATACCAAATTCAGTTGCAAATAAGAAAGTTACAAAGGAATAAAACTCTTGTCTCTGTCTACTAACATGGAGGAAAATTAGAAAATTTCTTCTTGCTCCTCTGAACCCACAGTTCTGATCCTGTTAATAGCGAAAAAAAGAAAACCCCCAAACAAGAGACAAATCTAATTTTGCTGGCAGTATGAGAGGTCAAGTGAATTAATAGGTTGTAGATAAAAAGAAAACTGAAGGAACACTTAATGATTTTTAATTCACCAAAAAAAAAAAAAATTACTTAAGGAAGAAAGAAAAGCAACTCTTCATGCATTTACAAGACATTAACTTTTATATAAAATCTGTTGGATCATTAATTCTGTTGAAGTTCAAAGGCTATGTATGCATCTTGGGATTCTTCCCTTCCCTTCCACTTTCCTTCCCTTTAGCTTCCCTTCACTTCCCTTTTACTTCAGCATCCCTTCCCTTTTACTTCAGCATCCCTTCCCTTTTACTTCAGCATCCCTTCCCTTCCCTTCCCTTCCCTTCCCTTCCCTTCCCTTCCCTTCCCTTCCCTTCCCTTCCCTTCCATCTTCTCCTCCCTTCCCTTCCCTTCATCTTCTCCTCCCTTTCCTTACACAAAGAAATGTAGAATTAAACAATCACAGCACACCTGAGGGTGGAGGCACCATTGGAGATCATTAAGTCCATCCCTCACCTGCTCAAATGTGGTGTCCCGAAAGGTCCATATTAGTACCAGTGTTATTTAATACCTTCATCAATGACATAGACTGTGAGACTGAATGATCCATCACCAAGCCTGCAGATGACCCCAAACTGACCAGCATGGTTTATTTACTAGAGGGGGCAGATATCATCCAGAAGCACCTTGAAAGGCTTGGGCAGTGCGCCCGTGTGAACCCCATGAAGTTCAGAAAAATCAAGGGAAAGGTCCTGCACCTTGGTTCATGAAATCTCCAGTACCAGTACAGGTTGGAGAATGTTCATTGATAGCAATCCTGAGAAGTAGGATTTGGGGATGCTGCAGGATGAAAATCAGCATGAGCTAGCAAAGTCTGCTTTAAGCTCAGAAAGTCAAATGTATCCTGGAGAGCATGAAAAGCAACATGGCCAGCAGATTGAGAGGGGTGATAGTCCCACTCTCCTCAAATTTCTGTGCAGAGCTCTAGAGTCCTCAGCATAGGAAAGTCATGGATCAGTTGCAGTGGATCCAGAGGAAGGCTATAAAAATGGTGTTCAGAGGCCTTGAACATGTCTCTTATACAGGAAGACTGGGAAGGTTCAGTCTGTGCAACTTGGGAAGAGAAGATTCCAGTGTGACATTACTGAAGCCTTTCAATACTTAAATGGGGCTTATAAGAAAAAGACTGTTATTGAGATGCTCTTCAAAGGACCCTTCCAGTCCAAACCATTCTATAATTATATGATTTAAAGTAGCATCACCTGGAGGAAGCTGTAGTAGGAAAATCCCCATTGAAACCAAAAATTTTAATTTAAACAGCTTCCCTCTACCCTTCCCTTCCTCCCAGGCTCACTTCATTCCCAGTTTTCTCTATCTACTCTCCAGAGGAGCTGAGGGGAGACGGTGAATGGGGGTTATGCCAACATTTAGCCCATATCAGCTGGATTTTAGGTCTTACAATTCGAATAGCTACCCTAGGCAGTCTGGAAAGATCTTTATCCTCAAACTCTGAAAGTTAATGAAACATGCATTTTTGTTAATTTAGCAGTAACTTTATTCCTATTGTACTTAGAAGAAAAAGAAAAGAGTTGTTATTCCCCTTTCTTGGTTGCTTTTTATATTAGGGTTTTCATACCTCTGAGTTAATTCACAGCACAGACCACTACCCAATATAGCAGAGAGAATGCAGTTTGTTTTTTTTTTTTTTTTTTTTGAATGTTTCCTTTCAACAGGTTGTTTTGCTGCTTCTCTATCTTCTACCTCCTAAACCAAGTGAGAAGTAAGTCTGCCTAGTCATCTGAAGTCATAAAGACTTAAAAACAGAATATGAAGATATAGTTTAAAGGGCTATATATTTTATCTTTTTTTTTTTTTGGCAGATTTTTCAAAGAACCATGATTCACTTCACTAGAGATGAAGGAGACACTCTTCAAAACTCAGAAAAAGAATTTTCTGTCATTCACCCTGTCAAAATTGTGAGTTCTGAGTGAGAAGGGCTCTTTGCCGTTAAATCCCAGGAAAACGGTGCAAAAATCATAGACAGAATATTTTGGTAATGCTTTAAGCCTCTGAATTTCCCACTGAAAGTGTATCTGAGCACAAGCTATAAATGGAATATATTGTGGCACACATTGCTCCCTACAGCTTTACCCTAAAACCCATTCATCGGACCTTCTAGGAAACTGTTATACATGTGCAATTTTCAGCATAGAACTCTGCAATATAAATAGTCTTTTTGAGAGAGATTCCTAGTTTCCCCCTGGAAGTGTATTTTTGAGAGAGAAACCTAGTTTCCCCCTGGAAGTGTACCTGAGCATGAACCATAAATTGAATACATTGTGACACGCATTGTTCTTTACAACTTCATCCTAACACCATTTGTCAGACCTGTTAGGAAGGTGGCCCACGTGTGCAATCCCCAACACAGAAGTCTGCAATATAAATTCTCTTTTTAAGGATATACTGCCATTTTTTCAGAACCTAGACATTAGCTGTTTATTTTGTGAGCAGAGGCTCTTAAAATAGAAAAGTTTTTTTTTAAAACTGGACTGGTAAACTCCTTAAACCAGTCTATGAAGTTTACACTGAGAGTAACCTCATTTTGAAAACTTTAGGATTTATCTTCCCAAATAACAATTTATTCCCAATAAATTTCCAAATTATTTTTCTCTTCATTAGAATGAAGGCATAACTTTAATAAGATAACAAATAGAAATAAAAATTAAAATAATAACCCAACAACTGACTTTAAAGTGTGTGTGTGGGGGGGGAATCAAAGAAATAAATGTCTTATAGACTGGGAAATTTCAACTGTGGGAAAAAAAAAAAAAAAAAACAACAAAAAAAACCAAAAAAAAAAAAACAGAACAAACCAGGACACAAATCTATTTGTCAGAAGAAATTAATTCATGTCTGAAAAAATTTGAAGTACATCTTTGGTGTGGAGTGAAATATTCCCCTGTGCAAAGACATTTGACTACATGTTTTGTAATGGCATATAGGGTATGAGAACATATCATACATTTATGAGGAAAAAAATGCCAGGGATGGACGAAAGCTGAGGTCATTGGCCTGAATCAAAAGATGGTCTAATAGATTTTGCCAATGAAGGAGCAGAAAAATAGATCTGCATCATAATTATGCTTGCTCTTCTGTAGTTACACAAAGGGATGATTTTTCTGGCAAAGCTCTCTCTTAGCATACAATTAATAATCATATGCAGACTTTTGTTTATTATTATAATTTTTAACTTTTCTTAATTAATCTTGTGGGTATTATGAGTAAGTAAGATGAAAGCATTTACTTATGGCAACCCTCAGGAAGCTAATGCCAGATTCTATCTGAAGTCAGTAAAACCACAGGAAAACCAAACAATCATAGGCAAAAAAAGAAGAGACCAAATTTTGCTTAAAAATAATCTTGAGTTTATTTTCTTACAAGAATACACCATCCATGACAAGTGCAACATCCTATTGACTCTGACACAGCTTTTGCTGCGTTTCATATAATGAAATTTCTAGAGAATCATTAATATAATAGATAATCTTCCTTAGATTAATATAGATATATATGAAGCTGATATCAGTTCCCATCTCAGTTGTATTTCAAGCTGTTGCAGTAGATAATGCAATACACAATTTTCTGGTAATGCATTGCAAAACTATTCAGAACTTAATGCTGGCACGGATTAAACTCTTCCTTTTCATGGAAAATTGATATCAAAGCCCCTTTTTCTTTACTGCCCCTCAAGGACTGTGTTATTTTGTTTGTTTGGTTGGTAGGGTTTTTTTTGCTTTCTTTCATAAATTAGGAGTTTATCTCAGGTTCTGGAGTAAAACTACAATCCCTGTATACAAGTGTTCCATTTATTGTGCTGTGTCTATTGTTAGTGTAAAATGAACTACCAGCTTTTTTAGTAAAATACTAGCTGTTTTTCAGCCTGATTTAGCTTTTAGCACAGATGACAGGTGTTTTTGTTCAGGTGCTAAAAACCACTATTAAATAAATCCCTTTAGCACTACAGAAATTTCAGTCTGAAATTCCAAGCTATCCTTTGTAGCCTGAAGAATGGAAGAGGTCCATACTTACGCATAAGTCCCCTACTTTAATTCTCATCTTAAATCTAAACAAGTAATCCCCTCTGAATGCAATCTTAAAATAAAAATCTTAACATTTATTTCTGACATTATTAAATATTTTGATGAATTTATGGATAACAAAATTCTTTATTTGGCTGGCTTTTGAGGAGTGTGCCACTTCGAAATTCAGGGTAGGATGGCTATAGTTAACACACTTCAGGAAAAAATGTACAGAAAATAAACTTTTGAATAAGTGTGCATGAACCTGTCTCAAAGAAGACATTTTCTGTAATTCAAATTAAGTCCTTCTAACCAGGGCCACTTCCAAAGTCTTCATGTTGACTTGTGTATGTTCAGAATCCTATTAAATAGACATAAAGAGAATAAAAAAATGGTTTATGCTCTAGGTTCTTTAAATCCTTTTTAACAATAATGCTTCCACTCCCGAACATTCTGTATAGGAACAATAAAATTAATTTTATCTGCCTGACTTTTTTGTTCCTATCTTCTCTTGGTCTTTTCCCTCTGCAGTAATTTACTACCTTTGAAAGTCATGAATACAGGCAGCATGAATTTCTTGTCCTGTCAAGACAGCTGTAAGGATGACAATCTCACATTTTAAACAGAAATAATAATTTTTATTTATAATTTCTTGTTTTCAATATCAATAGTTCTTAATTTTGCATTTGATTCTTTTTTCCTCTCAGAAAATAAATTAAAATATTATAATGGGATTATATAAAAAAGATTGATTGGGGAAAATCTCTTTTCCTCCTGCCTCTTGGCAGATTATCACATCTGATTGAACACTGTATGAAGATTTATGCAAGAATTACTCTGTTAAATGAGATATGCAGGAGAGCTAGATTTTCATGATTTAAGTTGCATGAGGTAAATTAGTGCCAAGGCAGGTCAATGAACCCATACTTGGCTCAAATTAACATTAGTACTAGCTGTGAAATTCTTTATTGGCAACTGAGTGATACTCACAAGAGAGCAAAATTCTTCTTTATCTTTGAAAACATCAAAGCAAAAGAAAATAATGATTTCCAATCTAACCAGATATGAGCTGAGCTGCAAACTATAAACAAGGAATAAAATCAAACACCACAGGGGCAACTGGATTATGCAAACCAAGTGTACTTTCATAGAAATAAAGATAATTTCATTAAAATGGCATTCCCATTTTTAACAGGAAACAGACAATAATTGTTGGTCTGGTAAGCACTGATGGCTGTACTTTCAGTGTTCCTTGAGTTTTCTAGGTGTCAAATGCATGTGCATTCAGGAGGATATTCTCTAAAAACATAGGTATACCATTGCCTAATACTTCATAAACAGTCTTTATAACTGTCACAGAAGAGCTTGAAATGTTATATAGGTGTAATCTGGACCTCATTATAAGTATAAAGACATTGAAATATACACCACAGAATATACCAAAACTGGAGCAATGGTGACAACTGAGGATTCCCAGTTTCCCAAAATTCTGACACCTTATCCCATAGAAAAATGTTCAATTGTCATTACAAGTTGATAAAGAGTGAGAATATAGAAACCCAATATCTTTTTCCAGTTCAGTAACATATTGTTATTAATCATTTTCTTTCACATTACAGTACTCTGAAGTGTTATGAGTAAACAGCATGTTGAAGCATTTCCACACTTTTTCCTTCTTCCAATGCTTCTTTTCCTTTTTAGCTATTTGTTTTTCTATCATTTTCTTTATTCCACAGCTGAAACCCAGAAAGCTTCTGTTTTATCAATTCTAATTGTTTATTTGTATGTAAGATATTTAACAAATGAACAAAGTTAAATGCCCCTGCTGGTATGTTAGCATATAACACATTGTTTCATGTCATAGCCAACTCAATCACTTTTTTTTCCTAAGGAGAAAATCCTCCACCACACAAATTAAATATATGTATCAAAATGTGTCAAGTGTCTAAATTAATTCTATTTATTCACTGGCCAGTATACGTTTACATGATTTGCAAAGTGTTTAAAAATGTTTATATTTTAATTAAGAGATTTTGCATTTTTCAAGGTGTAATACCCAAGTATGAAGCAGAAAAAGAAAAAGAAAAAAAATGGAAAAAAAAGAAGAGAAGGATATTATTTTATGGCTTTCCAAGAGTGAAAGTATTTTACTGAAGTATGTCACACTTAGAATGGTTCTAAGGCAAGATTCAGATTGTGCAAACAATGACATCAAATGAATAAGAAAGAAAAGTTAATGAGAAGTAACTGGATAATTCCTAATTCAATGAGTGGTCACACTGTATTACTCAAGATAAAGGCATTAATCACTGTGTCTTTAACACATGATACCTATTACATTGCCTTCATTGACATACAGCGTACCTCATTGAAAATAATCAAACATACCCACAAGACATTTCACATTGTACAGAAGAAAATGTTGGTTAGAAAAGAGAAACTCTCACAAGAAGTTTTCAATTAAATTTACAGGAGATACAAGCTCAGGGAAAGAAATGAAAAGCTTGCAACTACAAATCTGAAAACTATCCTCTGAAAAAGGTACCAGATAGCTTAACTAGTTTTGTTTTTCTTTTTATTGGTCACTAAATTTTGATGTAATTAATCCCCTCCTCAAAAAAAAAAAAAAAAAAAGCCAAAAGTGCCACACTCCTCAAAATCAAAAAAAACAAAAAACAAAACAAAACAAAAAAACAAACAAAAAAACCAACCAACCAAACAAAAAAAACCCCAAAACAAAACAACAAACCCAGCCAACCAGAAAAAAAAAAAAAAAAAAAAAATCCAAACCCAACCCAACCCAATCAATCCAGCCAACCAACCAACAAAAAAATCCAACAACCCAACTCTACAACAAACAGAAACCTCCACACAGGAACACAAGCAGCAGAGGGTGAATTGATTCTTTGTGCCCAGTACCTATTCACAAATTGCTCAAACTTCACCAATATAAGATTATGGATTTGGGTTCTAGCAAGGTAAAACAAACAGTGTGGGCTATTGATGCTTATCACTGGGAGAGAGGGTACAAATTGTCTAGACACTGAAAATAGAAAGACTAGTCATCTGAAATAAGTTTGCAATCTTCAGCCTTTATCATCAATGAAAGCTTCCAGAAACAAAGCAAAGCCAGTTTCCAAACTTAACTGTGTTGAGTGTTTGTGCAGTGTAGACTTCAATGTGTAGAAACTGAAGGGGAAAAATGCAATTCCCCAAAATAGATGTAAACTGTAATTTTGACTGACAAGTTTTTCATTTACCAGGAGTTTCATTCTTGCTGAAATGAACACACAGGTAAATGCATAATAATAGCCAAGAACAAAAAGCTTTACATTGATTTGTGAACTGCTACACACTTTTGAACAGTTTAATTCAACTGCATATCTAGTATGCTGAAAATATGTATACTTGCAAAATTGGAACTCAGTTTTCATCTTTAAAATATGTATTTCTATAATATTTTTCCTAAGTATTCATATAATGAAGAAGTCAGCTTGGTAACAAACCCCAGCTATATTTAGTAAAACTATATGTATATATGAATATATAGATAAAGT
This sequence comes from Psilopsiagon aymara, assembly GCA_024733675.1. Lineage (NCBI taxonomy): Eukaryota > Metazoa > Chordata > Aves > Psittaciformes > Psittacidae > Psilopsiagon > Psilopsiagon aymara. The sequence continues at coordinate 30,148 of JANRGW010046653.1, read as the reverse complement.
ATTTCCAGCATGCCTTTGCATTGTAGAATAATTTTTTACATTTTACTTTTTGCTTGTTTTTGAAAGAAAGTAACTTGGTTGCACTTAATTCATATAAAATTTTAAAAAAGAAAGCATTAAGTTTACTAGAAAAAATAATTTAGTGAGCTCCATTAACTTTGTCTAAGAATTCAGTTAGATTTTCTGAAGAACAACAGATTGTCTGACTTTGTTGCCAACTTGATTTACACAAAATTTAATTTTTAGTTTAACCCTGTTAAACATGCAGACATGAATATACTGGGAAGAGATTGTAAATAAAATCTTTTTCCAAAGCAAGAAATAAAAAAAATTGTACCATCTTTAGCTCTGCAAAATACATTTGAATATGGTTCCACCATCTATTAAAAAGCAAACAGTAGTGGGTGCTGAAGAAGAAAAGCACCTGCACCACTTCCAGGTTCAGGAGCATTCAGAGGGAAAGGGAATGAGTAGTCAGAACAGATTAGAAAGAGAGATGGACAACTGATTTATTCATTCTGAATACCCTTGGAGTTTTATAGAGACAAAAAACAAATAGACTATCAGGTGGACAGATGAACAAATATATCTCAAATAAAGAGGATGATCATCAGTTCTGTCTGGGACATGAAGCCGAAGTTCTGATGTGCAACATCATGGCCAAGCCAGGCTCTGTCGCATGGTCACATGATCAGAGAAACCAACCACTATTCCAATAAAGCAGAGCTAATTTTACATTTGTAATCAATGAGGCAGGCTGGAGATTCACTAGGTGTTTCCAGGAGATTCTCAATGAGGCAGACTATGGGATTCACTTTAAAAAGCACTCCTGATTCTAACTGGGTATTAAGCTAATGCTGAGATCAGATAAAGGATGCTGATTCCATTTATCTGCCTAAAAGATACTATGATTAGATCTGCATTTTTATGAACTTAAGACATACATTATATTATCTTTTCATAGAGTACTTGGCATCAGATCTTAAATGTCATATTAAGGAGTTATATATCTAAAGTAGGACTGTAATACTGAAAAGCTACATTATAAGATACTATGTCCATAAATAAAGGGAATAAAATCTCTCAGTTTGTATATCCAAGACATATTTACAGTCTTTGTTGTCAGCTGTCATTAAATGATTCATCCATTCCCACTGTAGCTTGTCATAATACAAAGAAGCTTATTCACATTGATGCTGATAACCATATGACTTTAACTGAATTAGTACTAAGCACTCATAAGGCACATTATTTGGTCTTAGAAGTCGAGAACTAAAGGAAAAGATAGCTACTAATATGACTATAGGAAAACTAATATTTGCTTATCCAAGTATTGCATCTTCATGGATAATGCCTCTTATTTCACACAACTATTTAATTTAATTAAAAATACAAGTTCAAATATCCCAAGTTTTATTTCTACTCCAGGGCCTATCTATCTGCTTTTTCTTTAAAGAACTTGAATTTCATGTTAAATCTTCCAGTTTGATGAAATTCTCTTAAGAAAGCATCAAAAGAGGAGGAATAAAGTATTATGGAGGAAAAAGAGATTCTTTAAGGACCAAAGCATGAATACAATACTATTTCATACTTTTTGTTCTATTTGTAATCGTCTATAAGAGCTGTGAAATTACAGGTTTGGTTAATTTTTTTTGGAATGAGGACTGCAGACAACTGTTTGGTGCAGAGATACCATGCATTTTATTTGTTACAAAGTGTTAGAAGTCTATATTTAACATTAATTGCGAGAAGTGTATTTTGGAGTATTTGAAAATGATGAGAAAGAGGAGGAAAGAAAATTGCCATTTCTCTCTTTTGGCTATTTTATGAGAAATACATGATATTATTTGTTATACAGTGAAAATCTTCTACACTATTGAATAAAGCTACTTTGTATAATTATTTCCTTTTTCCCCACAGAAAAAATGGCTATGGCTATTTTTTAATTGATACTACACTAACTGCAGTAATAGAAACATTTTTACAATGATAAAGAAAACATAACTGACTTATTAAATTATTATGTAAGTATAGAGGTAAATAAAAAAGAGGAGGCTTTTGAATTTAATTTATGGCACAAACTTCTGCGAGCTGTGACTTGTCACACAGCAATGTAAGTCAGAAAAATATGATACAAAGTGTCGATACCCAGCCTGAAACCTATGTGTGCATTCCATTTTAAAATCACATGTATTTGCTTAAAGCAAGTTTCACTGAACGTGGCTCCTTATATCAAACTCCTTCAAGTAACAATGATTTAGTGTTTCTACCTGCACAGTTTCATTAAAAGATATATTCAAAACAAGCAGCTGTTTACAACTTGTATTGTTTCAATTCCCAATGAGGAAAATAAGTTTAATTTCTTTTCTCTAATGGCTCTCCTTTCTCTAATGACTCTCAGCTAATCTCTGCAAATTCAGCCTGTGTTTACCAAGATATCCATTTTAAATACCACAAGCAGTTATAAAAAGAAATTGTCACTCACCATACACTTCTCACTATCTCTGTACTGTCCAATTCCCACTAGTAAAGGTTTCTTTTATACCTGCAAGGTCATGTTCAGATAGACGAAAATAAGCAGCATGTTTTCTTCTCACTTAGTCACAGGCAGAATCAATATTGATTTCTAAGTTCTTTTACAAGGTGTCAAGGATTAGAGAGAAGCTTTTGAAACAGAAATCTGGCCCTGCCAAATGAATAAGCACCTCAAATGTGTGTTTTGTACATTTATAACAGGTATTGGTAAACATCTACTGTTTAAAGCTTTTTTTTCTTATATATTTCCATAGACACCATTATCCTTCTGTCATGATTATGTCATTGCTAAGGTAAATAAATTATTGAAAAAGGAAAATTATTTTACAATGAAAAATTCAGTGATTTCTAGAATTAAGTATCTCCTTTTCCCTCAATTGCAGAAGAAGCCAAGCATCCAAGGAGAAATAAATAAAAAAAATGAGATGAAAAGATAGAACTGTCGAAAAATTAATTATTACGTTTGTTCTTACTTAATGATTGAGTTCTGATTTTTATAACTTATTACTGCATTGCTTTATGTATGAAGGCTGCTGCTGATCTAAATCCTAATAATTTTGTCTCACTAAGGAAAATTAATAGATTGCATTTTACTTAAAATGTTCAGTAGTCTTCACCTTACAGTAATTTCATGATGTTTTATTCTCTGCAGAACTTTTTGCTTTTGGATGTCTAATTTGAAAAATATTTTCTTTTAAACATTTGTAGACAGCAAATTATCTTAAGCAAGGTGTTCCTTGCAACTCAAGAACCTGAGTAGCTGGAAAATACAAGTCTTAAAAAGAAACAAATATCCACAAAGTTTTTGTAAAGCAGAAGAATAAGTAAAAAAAAAAAAAAAAAAAGAAAAACCAACCTGAAGAGTCCAAGCATTGTGTTCTCTTACTGATTTTGTAGATAGTTCTCACAATTTCTCTGTCATGCCATGTGAAATTAAATGTCTGAATAGATAGAAGCAGGGACTGAAAAAGAAAAAAAGAAAAAAGAAAATAAAGACATTTGGGTCAGTGTTTGCTCTAGTTAATAACAATCTAGACTTCATATACAGACAGTTTGCTATGATGCCTGACAATGCTAGTTAGTGAGAAAAGAGAGAGGTAGGCCTCAGTGGACTTTCCACTAAAATGATTTCAAGTTAGCTTGTCAAGTGTTTCGTCATGAATCACAACAAGTAGAAGATGTCAAGGCATGCTAAATATTCTTCTATATTTAGCCTCTGAATTCTGTATTTCTTTATAAGTACTAAATGCTTAGGATGAAAGGTACATGAGACACTTTAACGAAACACTAAGGATTTTAGTTTGTGTGAAGGCAGGTGTGCTGCTGTTGACTGAGGCATCTGCTAAAAAGGCGTCAGATGTGATATGACTGTAGGTAATAAGACTCCATATCACATTTAGCTGAGAATATATTAAGCATCTATAGATGTTTTTCTGTAGTGAAATCACTGTCTCTTCCTGGAGTAGCTGCAGATATAGTATTGTGCTGGCAGAACTGCTGCACCCACCAGAAACGGGTAGGTTTACCTGGAGACTCTGCATAAGAATGAGAATGAGTCCTATCTCCTTGATGACAGAATCATCACTTTTTCAACAGAGAAGATTGCATGGCTGCATTTCAGTATTTTTGGACAGTGCTTTTATATATCCAGTGAACTAAAAGAGGGACAGTGTCAAGACTACGTAGCAAAGTATTTCTTATTCATGCTTTTAACCCTACTAAAAATGACTGGAGGCTGCAGGGCACCTTCCACAAGGTTTACTTAGAGCAAAGAATGCTCTGTGCTATAACGAATTCTCCTAATTCTACCCTTACACTACTGATAGTTTATTTTCTATTGTGTGCTCTATTTTTATACATTGGAAGTAGGATACTTAATACCCTATCCCTAGTAGTTTGTTATCTTTGCTGATGAATATCATCCTGATAAAAATCTTTTGTACGTTTATATAATCATAAAATAGTTAGGGTTAGAAAGGATCTTAAGATCATCTAGTTCCAACCCCCATGGGCAGGGACACCTCCCACTAAACCATGCCACCCAAGGCTCTGTCCAACCTGGCCTTAAACACCACCAGCAGTGGAACATTCATAACTTCCCTGGGCAACCCATTCCAGTGCCTCACCACCCGTACAGTAAAGAACATCTTCCTTATATCCAATCTAATCGTCCCCTGTTTAAGTTTTAACCTGTCCTATCGCTACACACCCTAATGAAAAGTCCATCCCCAGCATCCTTATAGGCCCCCTTGAGGTACTGGAAGGCTGCTATGAGGTGTCCATGCAGCCTCCCCTTCTCCAGGCTGAACAAACCCAACTTTCTCAGCCTGTCTTCATATGGGAGGTACACCGGCGCCCTTCCTCGTGGCCCTCCTCTGGGTTTGTTCCAACAGTTCCATGTCCTTTTTATGTTGAAGACACCAGAACTGTATGCAATACTCCAAGTGAGGTTTCAGGAGAGCAGAGTAGAGGAGCAGGTTCACTTCCTTTGACCTGCTCATAAGAAGGCAAAAGAAGAAATAGGATGCAGTCTGTGAAACTATCAAGTAGACAAAAAAAAAAAAAAAACCACTGAAAAGTATGTTTTTCCGTAGGGCATAAATGCACTGCAAAACTAATTGTCATACCTTGCCATGGAAATCAAAATTCTATAAGGATTTCACAAGAGAGATTATGCTGGTTAATGGAGGATAGAATCATCAGACACAATATTCTGGATGAAGCTGGAGGGAATGAGTCACTAAAAAGTTGTCAAAGAAGGGAAAGGAATGGCAGAGGCAAAATCACCCTGTACACACCTCAGGTTTTATATTTTTCTCTAAATATTCTTGGCTATCTACTATCAGAAACAGACCAGTTGAACATAGGAACTCATTCAATATGGCTTCTGTTTACACTTTCAGACATTTTCACACAAATAATCCTAACGCTTTACAGTTCACTGATGATCCCTTTCTCCACACATTCCTGAAAAAAAACCTTTCCTGCTAACATTTCCAAACACCTTTTAACAAAAATATTTGGAAGCTCTCTGTTTCTGCCTGAACTGCAAAACCAAACAGAGAACATGCTATCATTACAGAGATCATAACAGTGGCTTCTGTCAGTGAAATAAATGCTAGATTTTAATGGTAAAGTTAACACTCAAATACTAGATCATTACTCCTTACATCTATATGCTGTTGATGAGTGTCTTTTTCTCTTTTTGTGTTAACAGACAGAAAGGTTAATGATCAGAGGCACCACTTAAGATCAAGGGGATACTCTTACTAATGTCAACTGTGAAAAGCAGTAGATCTTTTCAAAAGTTCAAGATGCACACATACAGATGAGGACAAATTTTCAGGAAAAAGAACATAGTGGAAAGCAGAGTTATCAGTTACAATCTTACAGTGAAATAAAAAGAAGTCTGAGATTATTTATTTTATGAATATTTAACAAGCCAATACATTTAGCCTTATTTTTTAGCGTTTATCTGCAAAGTAATGCCCAGGTACAGCATATATTTTTATTCTGTCTTATTTCACCTGAGGCATGAATTGCTCTTTCTGATCTAGGATACTCAAGCAATCTCATATTATAGTGTCATAAAGAGTTTCGACATTTTACCTTGACAGCGAGCCTATTCACATAAAATTTCATGACTTGCAGAAGAAAAAAGTGTACATGTCAGATAAATATTTAACAAATTTTATTTATACTGCAACCCTGAGTTTAAAGAGCTGTGTCCAGTAATACTTAATGCATGATACATAGACCTCTTTCTCATCTTGCATTGGAAAGCTAAGTATTTCAAGGATTTGCAAGCACGTTGTTGAAAAAGTCCAGAATACTGATAATAGACCAAAGAGGTGTGATTTTTTTTCTTTTATCATGCTTTTTTTATGCAGAGAGAAATTGTTTATATGCTTTGGAAAATAGCAGCTTTTGCTGGAAATTTATGCTCTAGAGAGATGCAGTTGGTCAGTTCCTATGGGAACAAACTGTGTTGCTCTCCTAGATAAGCAACTGTAAATCAATAAAAAAAGGGAGAAAATAGGAAGGAGGAAGATGAATGGTGATCAAAGCTCTAATTCCTTTACTTAAATATCTTATGCGAATCAGAGATAAATGATCAGAAAGTGAATTAGAAATAAAATATCTGTCATGTTAGTTAATAATTCATTTTCAGTTCTTTTTGTTTTCTTGTGAAGGCAGACCAGAGCATCTTTTTAACTGGATGGAAGATAAGAGATACAGGCAAATGTTGGTAGATACTGCACTTGGTTTTGGACAGGAAAGTCGATTTTCTCAAAAGTTTGCAGGAACACACAGTGGTTTAGAATATTGAGATCTGTTCTTGTAAAGTTTATTCAAGGCTGTGTCGTGTTTTAAGCCTCTCAGCCACACAGTTTGCTCACTCACTCCCCCCTCTTTCTACTCCTCAGCTCCTGGTGGGATGAAACGGAGAATTGAAAGAATGAAACTCCCACAGATTGAGATAAGAACAATTCAGTAACTAAGGTATAACATAAACCACTACTGCTACCAGCAGTAATAATAATGACTAGGGAAATACAAGGAAAGAGAATACAACTGCTCACCACTCTATACGAAGTCCAACCCCAGCAGCAAACCCCCACGCTTCTGGGACTCTTCCCTTTGTTTTCCGGGCATGACGTGCTGTGGTATGAAATGCCTCTTTGTCTAGTTTGGGTTAGGCATCCTGTCTCTGCTTCCTCCCAGCTTCTCCCCCTCCCTGGCAGAGCATGAGACTCCGAAAGTCCTTGGCCAGACCAAAATGTTCTAAGCAGTAACGGAAAACTTCAGTATTATCAGCTCTCTTCCCAGGCCAAAATTCAAAACCACAGCACTGCACCAGCTACTAAGAAGGAGAAAAATGACTGCTACTGCTGAACCCATGACAGGCTGCTGTATATTTTTAGATAACATGAGGAAAGATCTAGATTACAAATATGACCTCCTCTAAAGCATATTTTTAACCTCCTGTATTTTCCTGTAGGACATCTAACAAGATCATAAGAAAGTCTTTGAAACAATACTTTCTGTAAATAAATGTATCTTTAAGATTAACTCACTATTTAAAGACATTCCCACTGGCTTTCCCACTGAATACACAGACAATTGGAGAAATCCTTTTCTAAATTCTGTTTATGTATAGTCCTCAGGCTCACCCAGTCCAAGTTGGTGGTTATCTGCAATACATCTTGGCACTCAAGTTCATCTCTACAGACCTTTGGTTCCACTGCTATGTCTATGAAAGTTACAAAGACAATGGAGCTAAAATGTTCTAGTTCCAGACAAGACAATATGAAGCACAACAAAAAGTTTCAACTTGAGAAATTCAGATTGAAATATTTTCATTAGGAAGGTTGTAAAGTGCAGTAAGTTTGCAAAAGAGGTTATGAAACACTTGAAAAGTTTTCAAGTGTCAATTGCATAAATTTCTGTGAGACTTAAAACAATATTGGGAGGAGCAGCTTGGATTGGAGGGCTGGTACTTCTGGAGTTCTTTTCAACCAAAATACCTATGATTCATTAATTCTGTGTGTAGGTTATTTTTATTTTCATAAATATTACTTAGTATTATCTTAGCCTTTTGCAGACACCTGATGTGGAAATTGAAACAATTAAAACACATTCACTTTTTAGAAATTGATAGTAAATTGTCACTCTTAGTCTTTTTTTTTTTTTTTTTTTTTTCATAAAATAATAAATTTATATGTCATTAGGGGCTGTAGTGAGAGGACAAGAGGTAATGGGTTCAAACTTAAACAGGGGAGGTTTAGATGGGATAAGAGGAAGAAATTCTTTACTGTAAGGGTAGTGAGGCAGTGGAATGGGTTGCCCAGGGAAGTTGTGAATGCTGCATCATTGACAGTGTTCAAGGCCAGGCTGGACATGGCCTTGGGTGGCATGGTTTAGTGTGAGGTGTCCCTGCCCATGGCAGGGGGGTTGGAACTAGATGATCCTAAGGTCCTTTCCAACCCTAACTATTCTATGATTCTATGACTAACATAACCTAATGCTAAGGATTACAAAATGAAGGGTATTACATCAAAGACCAGTAATCTTAGCACTATGTTTAGAATGCCACTGAGACAGAATTCACTCTCAAATTTGCAGAACATGGAACTATAACAGAGACAATTAAATTGCTACAAAGAAATGAAGAACAAACCCATGACTGCATGAATAAAAACCTGTCATGGGTTCAGCAGTAGCAGTCATTTTTCTCCTTCTCAGTAGCCGGTGCAGTGCTGTGGTTTTGACTTTCGGCCTGGGAACAACGCTGATAACACCAATTTTTTTAGTTATGGCTTAGTGATGATCAGTCTGGCCAAGGACTTTCAGAGCCTCATGCCCTGCCAGGGAGAAGGGGAAGCTGGGAGGAAGAAGAGACAGGGCACCTGACCCAAACTGACCAAAGAGGTATTCTATACCACAGCACCTCATGCCCAGGATGCAGAAGCAAAGAGCAGAGACCTGGAAGGGTGTGGGGGGTTGGTTTGATCAGGCTGAGTATACGTTGTGAGCAGTTGTATTCTCTTCCCTTGTATTTCTCTTGTCATTATTATTACTAGTGTTAGCAGTAGTGGTTTGTGTTATACCTTAGTTACTAAACTGTTCTTATCTCAACCTATGGGAGTTGTATTCTTTCGATTCTCCTTCCCATCCCTCCAGGAGCAGAGGGAAGAAGAAAGGGAAAAGCGAGTGAACAAACTGCGTGTCTGATTTATGGCTTAAACCATGACAAAACTTAGCTTAACAACTAAAGCACTGGCCTCACATCCTTGTTTCTGGGTAATGGTTTAGGTGGGTTTTTTTTGTTGTTGTTTATTTGTTTCCTTGCTTTTTTTTTTTTGTTGTTGGTTGGTTGATTTTTTTTTTTTTTTGGTTTGTTCTTTTCGATTTTTTGACATATATTTTAAACTAGAAGTTATACACAATTCCTGAATTTCCTTTCTCATCTCAAAGTTAAAGACATTATTTCAATCACAATTTTTTAAACTTTTCAAGGTCTTCATTTAGAAGGTATATATGATTGTTATGGAGATAGAATATGCATGACCAAAAGACTGTGCTGCATGAATCTTTCAGTCTGAAGCTATATTGTGTTTGATATTTACTTGCTCTCCCGTGCTGCTACCTGGTCTTTTCCGACAGCAAGTTCAGTTTTCTTTATGGGTACCACTTTCTTTATGGGTACCATTCTCTTTAAGGCTACCTCTCAGCATAATGATTTAAACATCAGTAATTTCAAAACTGAACTTTAGGTGTTTTTATTGTTAAAAAGTAATCTCAGTAGATATACATGGCTAAGTTTATTTAGTAAAGTAAAATAACATATTTTGAACATTTCAGAAAGATAGTTGTGATTTTTGTACACATAAATGACTTTTCTAGTTGCCCCTGGAAGAATGAAACAAAAAATGATATGCGTTCTCCAACTTTCCTGAAAGACAATAACAGCTTTTGAAAAATGAGACTGTAGATTACAGGGAAAAAAAATAACCAAGTTACTACCTCAGTGCTTGAGTGGGAGGGGGAAGAAAAAGAAATAAAATGTTTACTTGTATTCATTAAAGAATAAATAAGTTTCTGAAGGGAAAAATTTAAACTGGAAGATGTCATTTTGCATGGTTGTAAACCTAGAGTCACCTCAACGTGAAACTGCAGTTACCTGAATCACATGAGTAAGTGACCCAAATAATGTCCCAGAGTTTCAGTACAACTAAAGACAGCAGATGTAGAGACAGCTGACAAGATTTCTTCAAGGTCAGACAAATGAAAATATTTTTATTTTCTAGCATTTTCTCGTATGTCAAAGTTTTCTAACTTTGACAGTGACAACAAAGTGAACTCTTAGTGAGTAACACGTTTAAAAGAGCTTTTTTATTTAAACAGAATTCACAGTTTGGATGACTACCAAGTTTCTTGATTTTTTTTTTATATTTTATCATTAGATGTATCAATGTGACATAATGCAGACAGTTCAGTAAGCAACACAGTTTTGAAAGCAAATCATGTGCCTCCTTATTCACTCAGAAGAGCTTTTGTGAGTTCTGTCTTTTTAATCTTTATACACTTTTTGTTTGATCTTCAAATCATTAGCACCAGCTATGGAAATTGTTCTCTTTTACTCTTCAAAATATGTTAAGTATGCATGTAAAAATTATTGTAACAAATACAGAAAGAAAAATACAAAGCCAAATGAATGAGAAGGAACACAATGTACATCTCTAACAAAGACTTTAGAAGGATCATAGCTATCCTTTAATATGGGGCCAGATACCCCATAGGTATTATTATGTTGATTTTAACACATTAGAATAGGACTTTTATATCTGTCATTACCAACTATCAGTTTTATGGTTAGAATTATTCCTAGTTAACAGTATTTGCACATTAATATTTGTCTGGCTAGCTGCAAATCTTATCAAAAGCCCAGTGCAGCTGACCCTGATTTGAGGGGACTTAACACAGATCCACTGTTAAATTCAAAATTTTTGAATTTTTTCACAGGCTCTGAAGCTTCACTCTAGTCTTCTTAGTTAGAAAATGCTTCTCATTTTATACTTTATACTTCTGTTCCTAATACCATGTGCAAGTCAGATACAAAAGAAACACTCTTCCCAAAGCCAGACAGTAGCTTGATTCAAGTTCATTTTTTATATGGGAGAAGGTATATGAACTGTGGGCTGCCAACTGACTTTCAAATGCAGTAAATAAGTATAAACTCCTATCAGAGTATCCACTAAGTATTTTGGTCAACAAGTGTACTACAAAGAAAAGCATGAGTTCACTGACCTGAGAAGAACATTTTGTTTTCCAAGTATAACCCAACTTATCTGCATTTGGCTCCAGAATTGCCTGATTAAGAGGTAGCATGATCAGTAGAGCAGGAAGGGGGAAGAGCAAAGGGAAAAAAGATGCAATGGGTTATTAAGGAAGGGAAAAAAAAAAAAAAAAAAAAAAATCCTCCATTAAGTATCAGAAATATATTTAAAATACAATTTTCTGGATGTCTCTGTATCAAAATGACAGACTGGTAACAATCCCTGCAGGTCATGACTTTTTTATATTACCAGTGCAACCAGTTCATCCACAGAAACATCAAAGTCAGTGATAAAGCTAAAAAACAATGGAGTAAATACTCTTTTGATGCTCTTTGTTACCTGGTGACCATAAAAGCAAGAGCAAATAATCTCCAGCAAACATGTATGTGTGATATACATACCTGATGGTTTAATTTCTATTAAGGTTACAGTTTCAGGTAACTTATTAGGATCCATCCGCCCTGATATTTACTTCCTCACCTTAAGTCTTTTGCAGCACAGGGTGAGTTTAATTCACTTTCAAATAGTATTTGAAATGAAATGAGGGTGCTACAAAAAGACATGTGGAAGAAAAATAGTTAATGTATTATGGGCATTTGCAGGCCTTCTTGATTAAGAAACATTTGCAGCTTATGGTCTTAGCAGTTAGCATGATTTAATTAACAAAGCAGTGATTCACTATTAATAAAGGAATGAAGCATTATTAATAAAGAAGTGGAGCTTGGAGCCTCCTTATCTGAAGGATTTCGATCACTGGTGTTAGTTATCATATCTTGCTTATTCAACAGGGTTTGGTAAAGAGCAGATTGTTAACCCTAAAGGTATGTAAGTTCTGCAACTGCCTGCAATCACATTAGCAGAAGTTTTTTCATATTGCTGCTTTGTGATGTTTCATACAGCTAATGAAATAAACTGCTCCTCATCTCATCTAAGTTATATTCTCGCATTCTGGACTATGGTATACGATCTCATGATCCCAACACACACAGCTTAGGTATCATCCTTTTTCTGTATCAGAGCATCTATCCTGAAAACTGCAGTTGACTGTTTATCATAGTCATGGCTGACACATTCCTACTGCTACCAGGTATGTTTACATCTGGATCAGATAACCACCTTTTTGCTGGTGCTCATGAAGAGCAAGTGCAAGGAATGCTTGTGTTATGTTCACCATAATATTGAGTAAAATATTCACCATAATATTTTACTCACTTCTTCCAAGTATTCACATAACCACAGAAAATAAGTGCTGGCAAAAATGTAACTTTGCTGATAATCAATCCAGAGGAAGAAGTGAATTTCCTCTCCACATTATGGTAGGCAATTACTTAAAGTAGTATTTTCTGAGTATGGAAATACCTAGTCTATTTGTCAAGTATATTTGAATGCAATGACCATCATCTGAAAAACCTTACATGAACAAAATATCAGATGTTTTAGCCAAAGTGAATTTTGATAGGCTATACCATGGACAGATAGATGCAATATATTTTCTTCAAATAATTTGAAATGCTTACAATCCACAGTGCATTTTTTTTTTAAATATAAAAATTCTAAAAATTATTAACTAAGGAGAAAAGTACTTTTCCCCTACTATTATGTTTTTCCACGCTAAAGGATATCTTCCCATATACATAGTTTGCAACGTATGTTCTCTCCTACTACTTCTTCCTGGGACACTCTCCATTATTCACAGTAAAATACAATTTCATCAGAAATTTTAAATAGTTGTAGTACAGTACAAGTACACATAAAACTAAAGATGCTATTAGAGCATATCCTCAGGATTGCACTCTGTATTATGCAGCCATGAACTTCTGTATTGATGTGCTTTAACCTATGGCAGTATTAGTCTGGAGAGGAATATTAACATTTGACATTAGGGATGGTACACCGACTTCTAGAAAAGATGGACTGCAATGTTTGTTATTAGTTCTGCTGCAAATGGTCTTGTCTCAGGCACAGACTATTGTCTTCTACATCTGTAAGTCTTCCCAAACTGTACTGCAGCAGAAGTTTCCAAGTGCTTTTACATTATAAATGGCTCCTTAAGAAGGATTTCCTTTCAGAAGTTATAATTTCTTCTTCACAATTCTCTGAATTTCAGTTCTGACTTCAGCTTCCCTCACTACTGGAACAGGTTCCAAATAATTTTAATTGAACTTTCTAATCAATATTTTAAAAAATAAGATATTATCTTATTTTCAAGAAGCAGTCTGAAAAGGTACTAAAAGAAGAGATATGCCTGGTAGTTATGGGAATTTTGATCACTTGAAATCCCCTGGAAGGGTTAACTGCAATCAGTCCAGGAAATTTGTAGATGTGTTGAAAATAGCTTATTGACATAAATGATCAAAGAGCCATCTAGCTTGCTGCTTCACAGAGAAGGAAGAAGCGGATGATGACGTTTATGGCTAGGGTAGCTTTGGCAGCAGTGGCCATGAGACTGCAGAGTTTGAGTTCCTGTGGGAAAAGAGCAATACAAACAGCAACATCTCAGTCCAGGGTGCCAGAAGAGCAGATTTCTTGTTGTTGAGGGGAGCTGTTTGCAGATTCTCATGGAAGACTGACCTGGATGACAATATGGCACAGGTTAGCTGGTCATCTTCATGGACAGGCATCTCAAGCTGCACTTCCAGAAATTTGAACACTCATGGCAGGGGCCGTCATGAGAGAACTGTACTGTGAAGAGATTTACACAGATGTGCAAACAATAATGAGCAAATTTGCAGGGCTGGAGTTAGAAAAGACACAGAACAGCTGGACATAAAACTGGCAAGGAATGTGAAGGAATTCTATAACTACAGTAGAAGGAAAAGAAAGGATGAGGAAAAGGGAAGATGCTGCTCAGTGGGGCAGCAGACCTTGTGTCTAAGCACATGGAAAATGCTAAAGTAATTTATGGTTTCACCCTCGTTTCTCTTGGTGAAGACTTCCTTCAGGCCTGCCAGGTCTCTGAGCTCAGAGGTAGGATTTACGGTAATGTCATGAGTGAGACAAAGCCTGTGGTATTCTGAATTCTGGGGTCTATTAAAGCATCAATGAGAGCTGATCTTGTTCTTCAGATGATGATTTCTCTACTCACTTGCCCACCACCCCCAGCACTCCAGTTTCAAGGTCCTGACTGCCTGTATCCTCAGGGACAACACTGCTGGCACAAGGAGGCTTGACAGAAAGTCGTGGAGCTTGTACTGTGCAGCTGCCCATAGGCACAGCTTATGGGTCACTGGCCATCATTGCAGAACACCACCCAGTGCTTATCCCCATGCAGATCTCTAGTTTGGAGGGTCTTCCCTACTGTCAGCATCTTTCCTCCAAGCAGTGTGTTCACTTTCCTCTTTCTGAGACTCCTTCTCTCAGATAACTTTTTCTTTCCAGACCTTAGTCTTTTTCTTGGAACACTTACTTGCAATCCCCAGGTTTTCCGATCTAAATACTCAGTGTGCAGAAGCACAAATCATGATCAGACTCCCAACTGCTGGTTCTGTCTTTTGTCTCTTTATCACCTGGGACATACAGAATGTACAATTTTAGCTCAGTCCAGGTGTTATCAAAATTTACCACCAGTTCATACTGCTGGTAGCTAGCAAGCAGCAGGCTCATGCTTTGAGAGTTTAAACTTTCAATTTCAGATATTCAGTGCCCATCCTCCTCACCCTCAATTACCTGCCATGTCTCAGTGTTCGCAGTTTAAAGCTATTTCTCACCTTTGACAGCTAGCAAAGCATTATACAGAGTACAGAGAGGCTGAGATAAGGACCACGTAATTAAATTAGACATACACAAGCAGTAAGGCTGGAAATGTGCCCAGGGAAATGACTGATAATATTGCAAGGCCAATCTCTATCATTTTAATAATAGAACAGGAACTAGAAAAGGATGCCAGTGACTGGAAAACAGCGAATGTAATGCTTGTCTTCAAAATGAAGGATCTGGGGAACGGCGGATCAGCAACTTCATCTTAATATCTGAGATGACCACTGCGTGAAACCTCTTGGAAGTCACATTCAGGCTTTTAAGGACATTGATTGGTGTGGAATAGCCAACCTGAATTTATAAATAGGAAATAGTACCTGAGGAAGCCAACATCATTCCATGATAAGATGATCTGCTCAATGGATAAGAGGAAAAGAGTGTATGTTGCTTACCTTGACAATTACAAAGCATATAGAATTGTGTCCATAGCATTCCAATGGCCCAGAAGCAGGAACAAGTATCCTGAAAAGAATAGAGGTACACTGCCCAGTCCAAGAATGGAAAGGAAGGCCGAAGCATAACTAGAGCTGAACTTGGCAAAGGATACAAAGAATACAAGAAGAGCTTGTACATCACTGGCAGTATTCAAGCTCGGGTTGGACAAAACCTTGGGTGGCATGGTTTAGTGGGATGTATCCCTGCCCCTGGCAGGGGGCTTGGAACTAGGTAATCTTAAGGTCCTTTCCAGCCCTAACTATCGTATGAATCTATGATTCTATGATTCTAGGCACGTCAACAAGAAGAGGAAGGTCAAAGAAAGTATGTCCCTCAGTAAGCAACACTGGTGAACTGGCAACAGTGGACAAGAAGGCTGAGGAATGCTTTTGCAACCATTCTGGCAGTGCTGGGGCGAAACCTGCCACATGAGGCAGAGGGCCTGGAAGTGCAGAGTGTCCCAGGCTGCTGGTGCTGGTGTCGCTTTCTGCTGGAAAGATTTGGAGAGATCAAGGTTCGCTGGAGTCACTGGCGGCTTTGGGTCCTTTCCAGTATGCTGAAAGGACCAAATGACTTGTGGATTTCAATGGACAGGAAAGGAAAACTAAGCAGATGGTGGCACAGGACAGGAAACCAAAATAGAAGAAAGGCTGCTGCCTCAGAACTGTAAAGGAAGTTTGAGACTGAAGCAAGGTGTTGTAGAGCCTGCTCAGGGCAGTTTTCCATCAGAGAACAATGTCCTTTCCAGAGAAATATGGGTTTCCAGCCCACACACCTGCTCAAAGCCTTCTCTTCTCCAGGCTGAACAGCTCCAGCTCTCTCAACCTTTCCTCATAGGACAGATGATCCATGCCTCTGATCATGTTTATGGCCTTCCTCTAAACTCACACGGTGCTGAGGACTTCAGAGCTGGATGCATTACTGCAGGCAGGGTCTTACCTGAGTGTGGTAGAGTGGGAGAGTCACATCTCACGACCTGCTGGCCACACTTCTTTTGATGCAGTCAAGGATATGGTTGGCTTTCTGGGCTGCAAGTGCACATAACCAGTTCCTGCTCAGTCTTTCATCCACCAAATCATCATAAAAAAGCATATTGTTCATTCTGAACTCTTTTTGCCCATTTCTGTATGTACACTATGATTAATAAGTTGTCTCGGAAACTGAAATAGAAGATTCAATAGAATGTTTCATTTTTTTCCTTTTTCTTTTTTTTTTTTTTTACAACATTGTAAGCAAATATCAATCTTCAAGTTTAATTCCACATGCACCCCCCTTCAAAAGAGGCTGATTAAGGATTAGCCATAAAAATTTCTGCTCTGCTTATTAAGATATTTATATTTTGACTAACACAAAAGTTACCAAATGGATTATCTCTCTTTGGGTAATTTTTTGGAGTTGGTCGTTTTCCTGTTTCTCTATAATTACACCTATTATTCCAGTATGAATGCAAGAAGGAAAACAAAAAAAAAGGAAAAGAAAACCACCAAAAAAATCTCAAACAAACCAAACAAAAATCAATCTGAGAACACTCCACAATCTGAAAAAAAAGAAAAGTTTCTGCGTATTATTTTAGCAAGGTCTAAATTAATATAATCAAGAAGGCATGAGAAAGTAGTTGGTATGGTAATGAAGATGCCTCTTTACTCAATTCATAAGTGTATAGAACATAATCCATGTCCAAAACCAAATGCAAATTAAAAGAACTACTTCATGTCTGTCAATCTGAATATATATTTATTTATAGTAGGTCAACGTTCTTATCACAAACCCCTCTGTTGTCTAGATATCTGGTTGGAGAGATCCCATCAAAGTGAAACTTCAAGAGCAGATATGCTTCTGACAGTTTTGAAGAGATTTTTTTTTCCTTTTGCTCACCAAATTTACAGAAGTTTGAAGCTGCAATTTTCACACACAAAAAAGAAGGAAATCTTGGAAGTCTCTCTGCCACTTGTCCTTCTTGACCCAAAGATTGGTAAGGAGAAGCATGTCTCAAGCTGGGTCACACAAATCATGAGGACACCTGAAACAGGATATTGGGAAGGATGTTTTTTTGTCTCTTAAGCAAATAGGGGCAATGGCAAAGAAATAGGATTTAAACAGATTATTTATCCTTCCATGTAACTACAACTTTCAGCTGCCCTTTAGATTTTCTGCTTGCACAATGTCACACAAAGAGCCAGACATACAGATTTTGTACCATACTTGGGATGATTGTTTCCTTCACACAGCTTTATTTCATGAACATAGGTTAGGATGTTTGTCATTCAGAATGGCTGGAACATATTTTTTCCTGCTAGAAAATGGTTATGAATTAAAACTGCACAGAATTAACAGATCTCTAAACATCTTTAAAAAGCTACTGAATTTCTGTGGAATGAAACATTATTGATACTCTCTTATAATTCTTTCCAAAGTAAATTCAGTCACAGTGAAGTTCCTATTGACAGAAATGATAGAAAATAAATAACTCCTAGTTCATTTTTCTTTGGCAAAAATTTAAAAATACCCATATCATTTAATGATATTTATTTTAGCAATACCAATTTCTCTTCCAAACTGAAAAGCTACTTAATTCTCAAATAACTCATGTTTAAGCAATGTGGTTCTTCCATGTCAGTGAATAAGCTTTACAAAGGTTTAACGGCTGTTTAGTACTTTATTTCTTGCATCACCTATGTGAGCTGCTAAAAAGGTATTTGCACTTTTACAGCACTGACACCAACCTACAATGCTCTGCTTTTTTGCAGTTATCCATTATGTATTTCACAATTGTTCTGCCATCACCAGATTTAAGTGAGCTCCCTTTGTACACTTTCAGTATTCCTGCTTGAACCCCTACAACTATTTAGCATCCCTCTTCTATTTATCATCCCTCTTCTATTGCAAAAGCCCAAAACTTGATGCAAGACTTTAGCTTAAACCACAACAATAGTAAAGGGTGACAAAATAACTTGTGGTGTTTTAGGATGATTTTATTCCTATAAACTCCAAAGTGCAAACTGCTGATCTGCAACAGTGCATCAACTCTGAATCAGGTTAAGAGTACATTTTCTTTAAATCCCTCAAATACCCTCTGTGAAACAGCTATTACGAACTTGTTCCCCACCCTATGCCTCTGTGTTCCCTTTAGTAAACAAGACTTTGTAATTTGGAAATGACTGGAAGATGAAACTTTGTCTGGCTTGTAAGCTCCCCCAGTGTAGTCTGACTTGTGAATTTAATAAAATGTTTGCATTACATCTTTCACAGTGCTAATGAAAAATATTGAATATCAGTGCCTACAACACACTTCTGATTATGAACCACCAATAATTAATCTCTGTCAACAGGTTTCTAGCCAGTGTTATCCATAATATATTCTGCATTGACTCTTCAAGGTCATCTGTCAGAATGTAAAGCCTCAAACCGTTAAAAACCTGGCGCAAGATATCGCAACTATTGCTTCTCCCCTATCCACAAAGCATGCTACCTTGTGAAGAAAGCAATCAGACTTATATAATAAGCTCTTTGTATCACCTTGTCACTCTATTTTCCTGCACTTTCTGGATGCTTTTCAGCATGTTTTGATATGTAGTTGTCATTAAGTAAGTTCCAGCATTATTCTAGGAACCAGAATTCAGAAGACAGGTTTTCTTGTTCTCAGAGATACATTTATATTTCACAATTTGTTGTTGTTCACTCTTCTAGCCATGACTTTCAATAATGACCGCGGATGTTTTTGAAGTGCATGTTTGGCTGGCTATGTAAGAGGTAAGACAGCTCAGATACAGATTTATCTACAGATAATCTGTGATAAAGGGAAAGATTGCAGTTGTTTTCAGCCATATAATAACTCTCTCTTCATCTGACAAAATTCAGACTAGCACTGTAGATGGGCTCCATTCCCTCCCTTTTTTTTTCCCATTATTGGAGAATGAAGGTGGGAAATTAAAAAAACAAGTCACTTGCAGAGAAAAAAAATAAAAGAAAAAGTGTACATTTTCACTGCAAACCCACTGAGAATTTCTGTAACAATATTTTGTGAAAATATTTCTTTGAACTGAAAAAAATATTGGTTGTCTTGGTAAAATCAATGAAATAAAATTGCAACCTCAAAAAAACAGGGAAATAATGACTAAAATGAAACATCACCAAGCATCTCTCTTTACTTATACTTACTTAAATGAAAAGGAGAGAAGACCAGTGACTTGCTCAAAGTTGCTGTCAGACTGCTTGTTAGAGGGATAGGTATGATTTCTAGTAATCAGTTACATTACACAAAGTACATCAACTGAAAACAAAAAAAATCCTTACACACAAATATAAGTATTTTTAAAAAAAAATCCATGTAAGATTTCTTTAAAACTTTGAAAAAAGGACTTAAGAGGTAAATGAGGATGTCCTGGGCAACTCCAATCTGCTTCCAAAACCTGATTTTTTTGTTTTGTTTTTTGTTTGTTTGTTTGTTTGGTTTGGGGTTTTTGTTTGTTTTGGTTTGGGGTTTTTTTTGTTTGTTTTTTTGTTTTGTTTTGTTTTTTTTTCTTTAAATTTCCCACTGTTTCTGAGTTGACAATAAGAAAAGATTTTTCTACTGCTGCTGTGAAATAGTGTAACATTCTTCATTCAATTTTACCAGGCCATTAGGATGAATGGCTTGTTATGCTTCTCATCTTAAGGCATGAAATTAAGTCTAAACAATGAAAAGAAGAATTCTTTCTTAATAAAGAATACTTACAGAAAATATTTGTAGTGAGTCATATTTAATACCGTGTCTGGTTACAGAAGGTATTGCAATTGAAAGTGCATTAATGGCAATATTTTTAATCCACGGATTGAGCCCAGCAGAGAACACCAACTGGTAGAATAGATGGATAATTGTTAACTCTCAGAAGATAATATTCTCTTCAAGTGAGATAAGCTATGCAATATTAATACCGAAGTTAGATGAATGTGACACAGCTTCCAAGTATTACTGAATAAACTAGACTTCTATGACTTCAATTCTGGGCATATAATTGTAAAATTATACAAAGAAACCCCATGAGTTAGACATGACATACAAAATTTTTGTCAGTTATGGGTTACTTTTTTCAATGGCAAACTGATAAATTACATGTCCAAATATTTTAGATAACGGATACAGTACTCCCTTCTTGAAATACATGAGTTATCAAGCAAAAAGGAAAAAAAAAAGAAAAATTAAATATAGTGAACTACCCTAAAGTGGTGGAAATTGAAGTGAATAAAGTAGGCAAAGCTTGACTCTGGGAACACACCTACAGAGGGTCTGTGGAGGGAGAGAGTCAAACAGTACAATGAACTTGTATAGGAATATAGCAGATAAGTCAAGTTGAGGAGCAAAGGTACTTAAGCTGAAAGACTATAGAGGCATAAGAGAAAGGTAGTTATCTAACTCATATGGATTTTGCTTTCCAAACCCAAAGAAGTCGCACAGTAGTGTTCTAAACAGGAGTTACAAAGGAAAAACAAAATCCTAGTAGTATTACCATAAGGTCTGGTAAACTCACAAAAATGCAATATCACATTTCTGTCTGCATACAGACTTGCTTACTCCTATAATAAAACTCCTGAAGAGACAACTCTTCAAACTAGCTGTAAACAAAATTATTATTATTACTCTGTCAATGAACATATGCCCTTGAGGTACAGAAAGTAAGCAAATGAAGAAAGTAAAGGAGGTGAGGTAGACTGGAAGGGCACACTTGGTTTCATGTCTGCTTCATTCCAAGAATTCTATTGCAGGTCTCAAAACTAGTGAGTCAAATCCTTAATTATCACAAAATACATTGGAATGAAAATAGGTTCCAAGATTACGCAGTGTTGTTTTACAGATTTTACCCATGGGACATGGTACAATCCAGGATCCTCAGAGGAGACATGCACAGGGTGAGTGCTCCCCTCTACCACGGCTGTGTAGTATAGGCCCATCCTCTTGAGTTCGTAACAGCAGGAGTATTGATATTTACATTCAGTGCCTCTAGGTACTCTCCAAATCCTTCCTTGTCTGCACCAGAGAGAAACGAATTGATAGTCATGACACCCAGTTTTACATTCAAAGCTGCTTCAGTTATCTGGTGTTGGAAGAGTTTGTGGACCAACCAACAGCCTGGCAGAAGATCTGAGCTTACAATTGAGATAAAGGCTCATCTGCCTTCATTTACCTTACTTATAACCAACTATGTATGTTAATTACATATGAATTTTAAAAGAGAAATCTTCACAATATTTAATTAATGTTTATGTTAACATTTTCAAAAACTGCATTTAGCAAACAACTAAAAAGTTGCTTGTGAATTTCGGAATTTCATTGGTACAACGTACATTTAAATAGTTATGGAAGAAGGTTACGAGGAAAATTATGAAAATATTCACTGTAAGGGACATTTTGAGATGCAATTCCTTCCTCACTTCTGTACCTTTGTTTTTTCCTTTTTTTTTCCCTCCCTATTTGCACATACACATATTTGTCACCCCTACTCAATTAAGATAGCCAGTAAGTACAGCTAACGCTACAGCCAATAATTATTAAAGAAAGCAATAACTAGACAGTCTTTTGGAGTGTTACAGAAAAGAATCTTAAAAAAAAAAAAAAAACAGTAAATTTATTATTATATGCAAAAAGCAATAATAAAAATGAAGAAGGTAAATAATAATAATAAAAAAAAAGAAAAACAGCTTGTAAAAAGAAATCACAGATACCTTCCTTTATGGTTGTTTCAGCAAATCTGCTGACTAGCACAGCTTAAACTGAGACCAGAATCAGATCCTGACTGCTGTAAAAAAGGCAACTTCAGAAGGACAGTGCAGCATTTTTTCTAAGCCAGGCTGTTAAGGCAAAAGAGAACAATGGCTGAGAGTCGATTAGGAGAGCACATTTGTATAATTTACATTCAGGAATGTTTCTCATCTCACACCTCTTCTGCCACTTTACCTCCAAAGCTCTGGTTTGGGAAGAGGACCCATAGTGAGATTAAAACACATTGTCCCACAGGGGGCAAATTGCTACAGAAATATAACAGAAATCCCCTCAGAGTGGTGAAAGCTTTTCCTCTCTCTCTCTCTCTCTCTTAGACAAATGAAATACAGATAAAGAAAAGCATAATAGAAGCTGTATTTTAGAGCCTGGTATGGTAATTTTAAAAGCCATACTTACACTATCTCCCTAAAATGGAAGGATTTATACAAGCTTTAACATTTATGCAATGATCTTATTAAATATACCATCTCTTCAAAGCTGCTCTGCCAATAAGAATTAATACTGTATTTGGCTGCTCTTTTGATACACAGATGAAAGTTAGGAATGATCTTGGTAAGAGATTAGTATGGAGTTACCTTGCAAGGGATATTCTTAATTTGGAAAATTGTCAAGATTTCCCACAAGGCATGCGTTTCTGTGAGACAACTCTGAAAAGTAGCTCGCACATTTAAGTAAGCACCCTATGTACAGTGACTCAGACTTTGTGATTTAAAAATCAGATAGAATAATGAAGAAGTATCACATTAGTAGCATCTCATAACCAGTATTGTATCACTATTACTGATGTGGTGTACTGCCAACTAAATATATTCTATAGAAACAATATTAGCAACGCAGACCTTTAACAGCTAGTGACTTTCAGACATAGGTATAAACATTCAGAAAATAACAAGCAACACTCAGTAAGAGACCTCATTTTTAAATACTGTGGCACTAATTCATGAAAAATCCCAAACTAATCACATTATTAATAAGTAAAGACAAGGAGTTTATTCTCATCCAGTAGGTAGTAGACCCAGGCATCTGCTGGGTGAAGTATGTTCAGGATGAAAATGTTCATGCATTCAAAAAGAAACTGAGAAGAAAATGCTTAGACATAACTATTAACCCATCCAGCAGAACTCTACTTACACTACAGCACCCAGTAGCTGCTCTTCTACTTAAACTCACATTATAACATATATTACAAACTCTGACTGATCATGTATTATCCCAAATTACAGTACAGCGGCATACAAAAAAAAAAAAAAATCCACATCAGACATGAAATGATCTGTCAGAAAACTCTATTAAAAAAATATATCCCTTTATGAGATTGGCTTTGCCTTTAAACATCATCCTTCTCCTACATTTATCTCTCTCCAAATATTAAATTTCATGATAGTACTTCTATTCTCTTGATGAAATAGCTGAAAAGCAGGGTTAGTTCAAATCTGACAAAAAATATTCATAGAAAACAACTTTTGTCAAAAAAGAAACATTAGAAAATTACCTCGAGGATGTAACTGACTTGATGAGCTGGTCAAGGACAAATTTTCAACAAGAAATGCTTCCATTTTGGCAGAGAAAATAGCCAGTATTGAACCAACACACGAAGTTTTCCTTGATGCTTTTCATATGAACAAAACTTCTTTTGATTTCGCTTTGGAAAGCCTGAAGTAGATCTGTGACGCAAAAAGAGAGAGCAAGAACCACAGCTACAAAGGTACAAACAGGCAGTTATACTGAAATTATCACACTAACTGTAGCACTGCAGAGGGAAGAAATGCTGCAATACTTTGCAGATAATTATTCATTAATATATATATAGAACCATAGAATCAAAGAGGTTGGAAAAGACCTTTAACATCATCAAGTGCAACCATTATCCCAGGACTACCAAGATCACCACTAAATCATATCAGTGAGGGCCTCATCCACACTTGAACACTTCTAGTGATAGCAACTCAACCACTGCCCTGGGCAGCCTGTTCCAATGCCCGGTCACCCTCTCTGTGAAGAAATGTTTCCTAATATCCAGTCTAAACCTTCTCTGGTGCAGCTTGAGGCTGTTACCTCTTGTTCTATTACTTGTTACTTGGGAGAAGAGATCAATACCCATCTCACTACAATCTCCTTACAGGCAGTTGTTGAGAGTAATAAGGTCCTCCCTGTGCCTTCTCTTCTTCAGACTAAACAACCCCAGTTGCCTCAGCTGTTCCTCATAAGCCTTATTCTCCAAACCCTTCACCAGCTTTGTTTCCCTTTTCTGGACCTGCTCCAACACCTTAATGTCTCTCTTGTAGTGAGGGGCCCACCAGTGCAGTACACTGCAGTACACCCACAAGGTGCAGCCTCACCAGTGCCAAGTACAAGGGGACGATCGCTGCTCTGACCCTGCTGCCATGGCTATTTCTGATACAGGCCAGGGTGCCCTTGGCCTTCTTGGCTGCTTGTGCACAAGCTGACTCATGTTCAGCTCCATCAGTAAGTACTCCCAGGTCCTTTTCCATGAGCAGCTTTCAGCCACTCTTCCCCAAGCCTGTAGCATTGCATGGGGCTGTTGCAGCCCAAGTTCAGGACCTGGCACTTTGCCTGATTGAACCTCATACCATTGGCCACAGTCCATCGATCCAGCCTGTCCAGAGCCCTCTGCAGAGTCTTCCTATCCTGCAGCAGATCAGTCTCACAGACAACTTGATGTTGTTCACAGATTCACTGAGGGTGCACTCAATTCCCTCATTCAAATCATCACTGAAGATATTAAACAACACTGGCTATACTACTGAGCCCTGAGGGATACCACTAGTGACCGGTCACCAACTAGATGTGATGCCATTTAGCACCACTCTTTGGTCTCAGCCACCCAACCAGTTTCCCAACCAGTGAAGAATCCACCTATTCAAGCCATGAGCAGCCGATTTTTCCAGGAATATTCTGTGAGGCACAATGTCAAATGCATTACTTAAGCCCAAATAGACAAAGACAAGCTTTTCTCTGACCAACCAAGGGAGTCACCTTATGACAGGAGATCAGGTTGGTCAAACATGACCTGCTCTTCCTGAAGCCATGCTGTCTGGGCCTTGTCCCTACATTTTCTCACTCACATATGTTTTATAATCTCTCTTAGGATATCTGCTCTGTGACCTTCCCCACTAACTCGCTTAGGCTGACAGACCTGTAGCTCCCATGGTCTTCCTTCCTGCCCTTTTTACAGACATGTGTCATGTTGACCAACCTCCAGTCCTCTGGGACCTTACCAGTAGACCAGGACTACCAATAAATGGTGGGAAGTGGCTTAGCAAGCTCATCTGCCAGCTCCTTCAGCACTCTTGGGAATAACCCATCAGGCCCCATAGACTTGTATACATCTAAGTGGAGCAGGGGGTCTCTATTTCTTCCTGGATTATGGGGACTTTAATCAGCTCCTCATCTCTGCCATCCAGCTCAGGGGACTGAATTCCCTGGGGATGGCTGGTGTGACTAATAAAGACTGGGGCAAAAGGTGTACCTTAAGTACCTTAGCCTTTTCCTCATCTTCAATCACTAGGTTTCCCCTAGCACTCAGTAGAGGATGGAAGTTCTCCTTGGCCTTCCTTTTATTACTAGCATGTTTGTAAAAGTACTTATTATCTTTTATTTGAGTGTCCAGATTCAGTTCCATCTGTGCCTTTGTCTTTCTAACTTTCTCTCTACATAATCTAACAACACCCTTATACTTTTCATGGGGTAACTGTCCCTTCTTCCAAAGGCGATAAATTCTCTTTTTCTTCCTGAGTTCAAGCAGTACCTCCTTGTTGAGCCAGGCTGGTATCCTTCACCACAGGTTTAATTTTCAGCACATAGGGACTGCCTACTCTTTCACCTTAAGGATTTCATTCTTGGAGAGTGTCCAGACTTTCTGGACCACTTTTTCCTTCAATAACATTTCCCAAAGAATTCTGCCAACCTGTGTCCTCAACAGGCCAAAGTCAGCCCTCCAGAAGCCAAAGGTGGAGATTTTGCTTACTTTCTTCTTGATTTCTTGAAGGACTGAAAATTCAGTCATTTCATGATAGCTTTGCACAGAGCAGCCTCCAACCATCACCCCTAGTCCTTCCCCGTTTGTGAGTAACATATCTAACCTGGCATTTTTGCCTAGTTGGTTCACTAACCAGCTGGGAAGTTATCTTCTACACCTCGAAGAACCTTCTGGATTGTTTCTTCCCTTCTGTGTTGTATTTCCAGCAGATAACAAAGACAGCAACAACAAAGAAAGCAAGAGCAATTTGTTTCCAAAGACAAAATACTGAAGCATAAGAAAAACTTCTTATATTTGGTTTCAATACATGTTTTTGCAGATTTTCAGCAGAATGCAAAAGGCACAGAAAGGGGGCATCATTCCAAACCTGTAACGAATTTTCTTATTGGTGTGCCCACAGTTAACTGAAAACTAGCAAAGTACCAGGATTCTGTGAAAGCCTTCAACACCCCTCCTTGTCTCTTTCTGGTGTGGAAAGTTTATTTCACAATAAGAAAATTAATCAGGTCTCTAAGAACAAACATAATTTTACAGTTCCTTTAAAATTATAAGCTATGAATCAATCTCTGAATTCGAAACCTGATAATCCTTTTATTCATCAGTTTCTTGCTGATGCAACTTAAAATAAGATTAAATCCAAGATCCTTGTAAGTTACATGAGCTTCTCTAGTAACATGGTGACATTGAAGGGGATCAAGCAGGACAGCATTCATTCTCTGAGCATGGAAAGGGATCCAGCAGATCATTTCTTGGGCATAAAAGGTCTCACAACTGTATTGGTTCAAGCATGCAGAATCAAGGAAGAGCATGCCCAGATTTCAACTATTCCACAGGCACCACGTGTGCTTTGGAGAAAAACTGCTAATTGTAGCAGACACCCAATTGGTAGCAGTTGGTGTCAGAGAATGCCAGAGGTGTAAGAAGCTACCTCACAGATCACTTTTCTGCTTTTTTTCTGTCCACAGGCTGTCTTTCGGCAAAACGCTCTAGGCAGTAGGGCTTCATAAAGAGATGTTTATTTCCAGAAGCTCCTCAGTTTTAACAATCAATGTCAGGAAGCAAAGAAAATGAGTACACTAGGACACCACCGGGTCTTGTTAATACACTGAAAACAAAGTAGTCCAGAAGTTAAAGTATTTACTTCTGACTTAGAACACTCCTCTTTTTCTACCCTCTTATACCCTTTAAACACATGATCTTAGGCTTGTCACTCCTTACAGGTTGTGTTTCTACACTAAAAGCAGCATGTGCTTTGCTCATGGAAGTATTTATTTTCAGGTTTGCTGCTGTAACAGGGGTCATTCAGTACAGTATGAAGGTTAAAATAAAATTAAAAGTAAACTAGAATTTCCAAAGTAACAGAAGCTTTGCAGTGACTGACACTGTGAACTAAGTAAACACCAGCATAAAGACAATAAAAAGTCTTGTTTCAGTAAATGCACTCAAGTTGCAATTATTTAGTACACCACTGAATGCAAAATTTGCTTAATTAAGATCATCTTTGCCAGCTTTAGGTTGGATCAAATGGATTTTCACAAACATGTCTGTAGCACAGAAGATATTTTGTACTTTAAGTATATTCCTCATCTCACTCCACAACAACCTTCCAGTGTAACAAGCCCTTAACATTTTCTCACTTACTTATTGCAGTACTCATACAACATATGGAGCAGGGAAAAAGATTTCGTGCACATGCAGTTGTTAGAGTTGTGAATAAGACACTTATTGTAAGAAAGTAAGTTTTTCCTTGTAGTTTATTAGATTTTGTGCTGTTTTGTGAAAAAGAAGCAGTAAGACAGTTGAACAATGAAATTATGCTAATTTGCCCATGTAAGCATGCCCTTCTATAGACATGTATAGTCATTTCTTTCTTTTCTGTATTGACTCTTATTTTTCATCTGCTATTAATTTGGCAGACAGCAGAAAACACCCACCTGTACTGTCCATCACGCATCCTGTCTTTCTGTCTTACACTGATAAAATCATTGTATATCAAACTTCAACCTAAGTGGTCATTTTTAGTAAAATTCAAGTTCTGTGTATCTGCCTGGGTTTGTTTGGGTTTTTTTCCCCACAAATTTTTACAGATATTTTCTCTCTACTACAAGGTTTATATCAGATTTAAATTTAATCAGATTTACATAATTTGATTTACTGTCAACATATCCAATCCCATGTTGATGTCAACTGAAAGCACTTTCTTTTCCTAACTTGCCCAACTTGGAAATAATGAGCTATTCACATCATCGTCATGGAACTTTTGACCTGAATTAGGGTACCACAATATTTGGTTGGAAAACATACAGTATTGAACTCTGTTGATAGGGTTTCCCTTTGTAATAAGCATCCTCTATTTCTGAAGAGAAAAACCATCAATTTCATTACTCACAGACAAGAAGACAGCTTTGGGTCCATTTCTTATCTGCCTATCTTAACCAATATGGCTAATAGACATGCCAAAATATTTTGACTCCCTTTGGTATCTTGCATGAATGAAATCTTTTGGAAGTTCAAAACAAGTCCAAAAAAACCCTTGAAATTTATGCTGAAACTTCCTGAAGTCCTCAAGTATTTCCAGAGGCTGAAAATTATAAAATCAAATCAAGACCCATACACGGGCTCATTTAGGAAGATTTTATTGTTATGGTTAAGAGAGTGGGATTATAGCTGAAAAGTTGCGGAAGCAAATATTTAGTTTAAATGGCTAATACTACTTAAGAATTCCAGTACCACATTTATTCAGCCTTTAATTGGACTGCATTGAGAGTTAAAAAAAAAAAAAAAATTTCTTCTATCCTTCACTTCTATTGCTCCTTCTTCCTCACCCACCCAAGCCAGAAAATTTGCAAAAATATTTGCAAAAGATGAAAATTGAATATCTCTCTGTAGATTCTTACCGAAGTCTAGCAAATTTCTAATTATTGTAGAAACTTCAGAATGCTAAGCACCTATTTTAAAAATATACTTAACATAAAATTTATGAATACCTAAACACCTTTTGAACAAGTGACATTGAGCTACCTTTGAGAAGGCATGTTTAACAATGATCTAAATAAATCTTAAAGGAAAGGCTGTACTGCTCCCATTAATTTGCTGCTTATTATGATTGAGGTGGTACTAGAAATTTAATATATTAAATTTAATCGACAATTTTGAAAATAATTTGAGCATTCGTGTAAGCGTAACTTTTTACATGGGGTAACTTAGTGTATCAAAAATGCTTTAAACACTGTAATATACGGTTGCACAGATGTATGCAGCCATTTAATGTTGTTTACATAGCATAAACTAAAGCCTTTGAAAAATAATTGGAGAAGATTTAATTGCTGAGGTGATGAGCTCGAGAGAGGACGCCTTCAGAGCCTGATCAGGGGGAAGCTCAACGTCCAGGAGCTCTTCAACTCAGAGCAGCAACAGCCACCAAGGGAGCCTCAAGCCCTTGACTGGACTTGCCCAGGAGCAGGCAGACCAGCAGACACAAGCAGGTGACTCACAGGAAGCAGCACCAGGAGGAGTGGCACCAGCCCGAACTGGGTAAAAACTTGCCCCAGGGAGCGTGGTGAACAGAATGGGTTCAAGGCAGTTCGTGCAGGCAGGTGAGCAGGATGGTGAGCACTTTCTGAACGACCGGGCCCGGTCTGGGAGCTCTGCTCTCGCTGCCCCAGTGGTGGCATCGTAGGCACCCAGACAGAGCTGATGAGAGGGGAGGATGCGATGCAGAGCTCGGGGTGCAGAGAGCGCCCGCACTGCTCTGCTGAAGGGAGGGTGCGCGATGGGCGGGGCTGCACTCGGTGCGCCCCGGTGGAGGTCCTCCTGCAGCGGGGG
>JANRGW010046652.1:0-15814 GCA_024733675.1 Psilopsiagon aymara | reverse complement strand
GCTGCTCCCAGGCTGAAAGTCAAAACCACAGCACTGCACCAGCTACCAAGAAGGAGAAAAATGACTGCTACTGCTGAGCCAATGACATCATGTAAGACTTCAACTTTCCCTCAGGCTGTTTCATACCATGAACATAAGGTGCAATTCAGCTCCTTACTCTCAGCCTCTAACAATAGCATTGGCATCTCTTGCTTTTACAGTGTTCTATGGTGGCATCTTCCTTGCACCTGGTGTATACAAACTCCAAACAAAGCAGGAAATCCTTGGTCTCTGTGCTGCAGCCAGCACTGAGCACTCCAGGGCACAACATGTCCTGCTACCACGGTGCCAAAGGCAGCTCCTCACTTTTACTTATTCAGCTTGCTATTGAAACGTAGGTTGCAGAGCACTGTTCACTAGGAAGAAGTGAAAAATGTACTACATACTGTGGTTGTTGAACTGGGAACTATATGAGATCCTTGATTAGCATAAGGAAAGAATATCCTGGAAAACAGCACAGTTGTGTGATCATAACGATCATACTTGATTGATCTTTTCAATTCTAGCAGCAGAGAGAAAAAGGAATAATGGTGAAAATATGCTCCCAAAAAAACACAGAAATTAACCTATGCAAGTAACAATGAACTGACCCTGGAATGCCTTTGCTTCCGTTCTATGTCTCACTTAAATGAGATTGAGCATAAGCAGCTGCTCTATACAATGGAAATAGCTTCTAACGGTTACTGTCAAACTTGGGGCAAAAATAATTTCTAAATTAATTTTAGCACTACTGACACAGTCCAACTGGTGTTTGGTGAACCAGATCTGGCTCACAGGCTGATTATATTTATCCTTAGCAAGTACACCAAAGTGCCTACCTGCTCTGCCACAAAACCCTCAGAAAATGCTGCAGTTGCTGCTGCTTGGGTACCTTTCTATGCTGTCAGAAGCAGCAGTGGCTGCAGAAGGAGGGCTCCAGACTTCAAGTGTGGCCACCTGAGGATTGCACTGGAGGTAGGTGGGATAATCAGCACTGGTTGCTTCTTCACATCCCAAGTAGCTTCTCTAGAATGAAGAAAGGTGGGTATCAGTGATGTCCCCCAAATAAACTGGGGTATATTCAAGCAAATAACCTGCAAATATATTCAAGCACCCCTGAAAATCCCAAGCTTTCTGCTTAAACTCTTAAATAAATATTTGAGTCAGTATTTCTCATTTTTAAATTCTGTCTGATGTTCTCCTTGAAGTAATGTACCCAAAAGATTGGATTGCCTCCATATCTGGAGCTGAAAATACAGTCTTGCCTGTTACAGCCTGTAATTCTGAAATACAATGAGAAAGGTCTGATTTCAACAAAATTGCATTTTAATTATTTAGTCTTTTTAAACTATTATTGAAAAGCTCTCATAATGCAGCCTAGAAAATAGCCGTATACTAAACTGAGGGTTTTTTTTCTGGCATTGTATCAAAGATTTCTGATATTCTAATCATAGCTAGGTTATGTGCCCTATAAAATTAACAATATATGAAGCTTCAGTATTTCATTTGATCTTAGTAAGAATGGTCCACGGGAGCCAGTGAGTTTTTCAAACTAGATTAAGCTACAAAAATTGAATAATTAAACAGAGATTTATTTTTAAAACCAGATAATCATACTTACTTTTCTTCAGCACTTTCTGCAATTAGAATATTAGTTTGTGTATGTAAGACTTTATTTAAAAGTTGATCCTCCCAGACACTCTTCTCATGGAAAAAAGAAAGAAATCAATATTTACGGATATTGCACTTACAAATTCTCTAAGAATTCTGGAGGTCTGTAACTCTGACAAGGTTATTGGAAAGGAAGGTGGTCCTTTAAACTGCAGCAAGCATATAGTTTCATTCAGTCAAGGTCACTTATCAATCAAATAAATGTCATTTCATAAGCACCTCTGAACAACTGTGTTCTATTATCTAAATGGGAAGGAGAGGTGTTAATGGGTGCCTAAGGAATGAAATCAATTTAGCTTGGAGGCACTCAGCTGTTAGAACAGTTGTGAACATGTCTGGCTGCTAATATATGCTGATTAGTATTAATATCATACGATGTCTGAAATGTGGCTGTCATGACATTTCTAAACCAATGAATGGTGATTACAGCTCTGTTTTCTTTATTCCCTTATCTGAGTAATCACTTCTGGATGGGTGGACTATCAGGTTGGCAACCCTCACAGTACAGAGTTTGAAGATTTGTACCCACAGGCATTTTCCCATCGCTGAGATCCTGTTGCAGAGGGAAAATAAAGAGCATTTGACCTGTTATTTACTGGCAGCAAAGGATTCTGCATAGCCTGCTGAGAATGTTACAAGGACCTGAACTGAATTAGAAATACAAGTGTATCTTTGTATGCTTCATACTTACGCTGGCAATATATGCTTGATGTGTTGATGCTGACTTGAAGTAGAGTTTTCAAATGCTGAATTACAGAATAAACTCGCCTTTGTAGGGTTTATCTTTTTTTTTTTTTTCTTTTCCTAACATGATGCATGATGGAAATTTTAGTGCCAGAGGGGAGACAACATTGAATAAAAGTATCAACAAAACAATAGCAAAATAAATGTTTTGTTGACTTTGCAGATGAGTAACCTGTCTACTGCGCCATTTCACTGAAAGAATGCAGAGGGATTATGAAAAATTAGGGATGCCCAGAATTTCTGCACTGTCCTAGTATATCTCACCATCCTATACATCTCAAAAAGACCAGTGAAGAGAGCAGTAAAACAGAAGTAAACTGGGGCCACCTGTCTGTCATGGTTTAAGGCTAGCTGGTAACTCAGTACCACACAGCTGCTACCTCAGTCCTCCTTTTCCTCCCCACTGATCCCGGAGGGATGGGGAGGAGAATCAAAAGAATGTAACTCCCACAGGTTGAGATAAGAACAGTCCAGTAACTAAGGTATAACACAAACCACTGATGCTACCACCAATTATGATAATGATAAGGGAAATAACAAGGGAAGAGAATACAACCGCTCACTGCCCACTGATTGATACTCAGCCAGACCTGAGCAACGATCTAACACTTCCAGAAAACTGACCCAGTTTATGTAGTGGGCATGACGTGCTGTGGTATGGAATGCCTCTTTGATCAGTTTGGGTCAGGTGTTCTGTCTCTGCTTCCTCCCGACTTCCCCTCCTCCCTGGCAAAGCATGAGACTCAGAAAGTCCTTGGTCAGACTAAACATTTCTGAGCAGCAAATAAAAACGTCGGTGTTATCAGCACTGTTCCCAGGCTGAAAGTCAAAACCACAGCACTGCACCAGCTACTCAGAAGGAGAAAAATGACTGCTACTGCTGAACCCAGGACAAATTCGTATCACATCCATTCCTCTGTGCTGGTGACGATCGAAGATACTTGCATTGCATTCAACACGGGTCAATCCGTTAGGAATATGCCCTATCTTACAAAAATTTGCAAAATTCAGAAGAATAAATGGTCATAACAGCAGCATTTATATTACGCATCAAGGTATCTTTCATCTTCTAGACTTTCTATAGTTGCCTGTTAGATATTTCTTTAGTTTCAGGGGTATGCATTTTGCAAAATCATGTATTTGTTGACAATAGCTGCTGTCATGGCAGCAAGGTGGTGAAATTTTGAGAGGTTACTGAGAGATACGGTTTCTCTGAAATGTGGTGCTGCAGCTGCTGCTTCCAGATAAAGGGCTAGTTTGGTTTGCCTGTCCGTTTTTGCCAGCAGTAATTAACACAAATTCTGGCAAAGGCCCCAGTTTCTTTTTAAAGACAGAGACTGCAGGGAGCTGGCACTGCCTGAAATGTTGCTACAAGACTACCCTTTCAAAAGATCTTTTAGACATGCTTGATTGTCTATTTTATATATATATATATATATATATATATATATATATCTGCCAAGTTTATAAGTTTACACCATAAGCCCAGTAGACAGACATTAACTAGGCAGAATAATACAGCAGTGTGAACGACCTCTTTTCAGCCACTCTGCTGTTTGGCTGCTTAAAACAGAAATATTTGTGGGCAGGACAGAGGGATAAAGAAGAGAATATGACATGAATTATGTTACTAATTTATAAATTAATCTCAAAAATATCTTACAAATGTTGCTTGAAAGTCATTCTTCAAACATCTTTCTTCATGGGAAGTTATCATGAGCTATCTTACTTCCTATCAAGGGGTTTACTGAGACAAAATCCTCTTTACCTTGCTTTATTTATTTCCATGAACAAAAATCAGAGAATCTTACCTTGGCAAGGGTTGTTCTCAGAAGGCTTCATCTACTTCTATACTTAGTCATATTATACCTAGATAGAGTGTATTCTCGGTCTGTGCTTGTCTGCAGTCTAATTTTCCTAAAGTCTAATACTCCCCCTCTTCTTCCTTAGAGATATAGAGGAGAATGAGGAGTGGCACAGGTGGGATGCGTTTTGTTTCCTTGTGCTTGAAGGAACACGCATGAGTTCTGCTTAAGAACCATCCCCCAAAACACATCCTGTTTTTCAAAAAAATTCCTCCCATCTCTTGTAACACTTTAAATTACTGTGATTGGTTTTATTATAAATCCTCTCCAAGACCACTCTCCAACTGAGATTAAATGAAATCTGCTGACAAGCCTTGATTAGAAATAATGACCGCAGTTAAAATCAGGAACTACTTAAAATGTCACATTTCTGTGCATTAAGGAACTTCTCACACAGCTTCTCCTTTATTTTTCTTTGTGTTCTTGAAATGACTGTGAACTTGTGAGGCAGAAAACCCCAATCATACAGACTAAAAATCCTGGAAAAAAAATAAAAATCTCCCAGTTTCTGAAGTGCTGGGTAGAAGTTCTTGTGTCTTGCAACAGTTCTGGTGTCTTAATACATTTTCAGGTGCAAAATTGTGAGCACTGCTCTGGACTTGCCAAAGGCTTCCTCTGCTCAATCTGGTTGTAAATATGTACCAATCGCTTGTATTGGAACATGAAAAGCCACAGTTCTGATGCTTCCTATATTGCCCCTATGCATGACACTGTCAACAGGAGCTCCTAGCTTTGTTAACTGTGAGGATTATACACTCTCAGGTAAAGCAAGACTCTGAGCTTTGGAAAATAATCACTGAGGAAAAGAGCATGTCTACAAGGCTGATCCAGACTCTGCCCATCCGGGTGCATGCAGGAGAAAGGGGAAAAAAGGCAAGGGGCACAGCTCCAGTTCTGCGGCAAGCATTCGCTAGATGGCAGGTAATGCGGACCTGCGGCTCTCCACTGCTACCTCTCATGCCTTAGTAGCAGGCTGCTGCTGGCTATGAATGCTCACAAGCCAGTTTCAAGGTGAACTCTTCTAATGTGACCTGGACTTGACTGATACTGATTTGGTTGCACTTCAGATTCACTGTGAGACCTAAAAAGCTATTGCCTCTTTCCTGACACACGTTTGAGTCTGACAACAGAGATGCGTTCTGCACACATCAATACATCAAATATATGCAAGAAGTCTGTGATCTTAAAAGTAGCATAAGCAAACCCAAGATGGAGATAAAACTTTCTACATAGATAATAAATGAAGAGGAGAAGACATCACATCTTTTAGAGAATTAAAATGTCATACATTAAGCTTTTCCTCCATTAAAGGTCAGGTTACCAAAATTTGCCATTAAAGATGAATAACTAATCTCATGGTATAGAGAACTGCACTTATGAGCAAAGGAGTTTGTCTCTGGCTATGATGAGGAAAGGATTTATGGACCCAGAACTGGTTGGATTCCCCAACTTTACCTTTCTTCTAATTTTGCAAGCCTCATAACCCAGTTTGGGAATCACAATTCTATTTTGGAAGCAACTATCATAAATAATAAAAGGTGACCACATTCTCAGAAACTCATTTCTCACCTTTATAATCAGCTGAGATAATTTTAGTTATGATGTCCACTTATAATTGGCCTTGAACCTCAGGAGTATTGTGGAGTCTTTCATCAAAGCAATAAAAAATCTTCATACACTCATGTAATCCCATGAAATAAATTATTTGGGATGGTGAAAAAAGCATTGATGCATAATATATGCAGGATTTCCAGAGATGCATTTAAAATAAGAATAGCAGAAGTATTCTGCTTAAGATTGCTTTTGTTTCAATTTGGGCTAGTTTGTTTGATTATTTTCACATGATACTCTTGCAAAGAAATTTGCTACAAGGCAACAGTGATGATTCTGTGCACTACTGAAAGAAATCTAGAGTGAATATTTACTAACTCATCAACATTATTTTTTTTCCTAAGGCAGCAGCCACTTCATACTTGCATACATTTGTAACTTAAACGTGGTGCTTCATGGCTAATTTTAAATACCTGTATAGAAAATGTCTATTAGTACTGTAAATCCAATGTATTCTCAAACACTTTAAAAATCTGTGAAATGGAAGCAGTGCAGTGCTGACATTTTTAGCATCATCATTTTATAATAGGACAAATCTTAATTGGCAAATAACTAAAAAAACAAGAAACCCCAAAATGAAGGATTTCCTACAAAAGGGTCGCTGAAGGCTGGAATGCAAGTGTTGTAATGCCTGTAAATACATTATTACTACACACTCACTAGAGAATCTTCATGCTGAGGGAGAAGGAAAAATTATGGCAGGTCAGAAGACTGTGAAACATGTGCCCTCTCTTCTCCTACCCTCCCTTTAATTATTGACAGCCTGTCACTTAGGTGCTGTGGTACTATGAATAATAAAATAGGTTCCCATCTGCACTTCCCGACAGGTTTTACTCTTCCAGATCAAATACTGCCATCTTCAGGCAGATCATGTTTTATGTTTACCAGTTCTAGAGGGTTTTTAATTGCTGAGTAGATCATACTATCAAAAAAACAATCAGAAAAAATGCTACTTCGGTGCTTTGCCAGGTAAAGGATTGATCTTGAGAGGCTGCCTTCTTCCTCAGGGTATAGGGATAGCACTACCAAAACACACATAGCTGTTATGTTGGCCCAAACATTAACAAAAACATCCAACTATTTCCTTTGTGGTAATAAACAATAAGCTGTTAAAATTACAGCCATAGTTGAGACCTTAACTGCTAAACACTTCTGATTATGCATACTGAATGTTGTCAAACACATAGGCAGGCCATTGTAGAAGCAGAGTGTAAACTATTACAAATAAGTGGGTTGAAATTATGTGCTATTTTAATACAATTTTTTCTTCCAACAAAGTAGAACTTGAAGATGCCATTTGAATATCAGATCATTATATATGAAGAACAAATAAGAAAACATAATTAACCCCAGCAAACTAATAACTATACAGTATACAGTACTCAAGTATTTAGCAGAGCAGTAATATTAATGTTCCTTTTTCACTTACAGCACCCTGAAACTGAGATGACCTTCTATACTCAGCCATAAGGATCACATAACAAATTAGACAGTACAACAGCTGAAATGAAGACTGGGTCTGTAAAGGTGCAGGTAAGCAGCCAAGCCAAGTCCTTCATTTAAACACTGGGACATAGATTTTTAAAATTCTTTATTAGAGTGCAGAATCAGATACTTTTATTTTCCCCAAAATATTTCTTTCATAATGTGAACTGTTGCTTCTATCTTAGTGTACTGGCAGGATATGATATGATAATGCATACATATTGTATTCAGCGTAAACACATCAGAATGCCTGCCAGCAAAATACAAGTCAAGAGAAGCCAGATCCTGACTGCTGTTTTCAAGCAAGCATGCAAGCCAGTTAAAATCAGGTAGGCTTTTTCTTTTCCTTCATATTCTGCGAAGAAACAGTTAAATTCTAGATTACATCCTCACAGATTTTATGATGTTTCACCTCTTGTTCGTGGTGCTTCTGAAACTGAAATCTATTATTAGGCGTGAGCTCTCTGCCATTAGAGAAAGTATTCAGCATGCTTCAATATTCTTTATACTTTCACATGCAGCCTCTGTGTTGGGGAACTTAACTGCAAAGAGATATCTTCTGCCTTCCAAACAACCACTTTTTTTTTTGTTTTGTTTTTCAGAAGAACAGTATCTTTAGAAACTCTATCATTTAATCCATCCAACATAAAACAACTTCAAAAATCTCCTCAGTTTCTCCACCTAATCCTGAAAACTCTACTAAAATATGAAACCTCTGACACAGCACAGACTGAGATTTCAATCTCTGCGAAGTCTTCAGGATAAGGAATGCAAGAAATTAGTCTGCTCAAATTCTGTTTCTTCTCTAGGCCTACTTTAAGAGTTGGCCCTATCTTACCATTTTCCAAATACATTTTTCCCCCTGTTTCAGCTTACGCCTTCTGTGCCACAAAAAGATCCATGGCTTCTTTTAGTTTCTTTTATGCTTCCTTTTCAGATTTCTTTACATAACAAACAAACTTGTAATTTAAATAGGGCTCTCAGGTGTTCAACAGTTGTTCTAAGTAGTTTTTTGGGGTGCCTCCTTGCATTATTACAAGGTATATAACACGGAACATGCATACTGTTGAATTATCAGTTGCAGCACCCCAGAAGAATTGCTTCCTGGTCTGTCAGGAGCAGGAACTTGTGACTGTTGCTCTATCTGCCCCTTGTACTGAAAGGAGAGCGTACTTCTGATCCTTAGTAACTAAAGTTTTGTTGTTTGAAATATGAAAATTTGACACTGTAAATTGTTGTGAAGCAATGCCAGTAAGAAATTCTATACAAATTTGTAATATTACAAAATATTAGATAGTGATACCTGATGGAGTGAGGGTGGGGAGGAGAAAGTGGAGAAATAAAGTATTTTTATGCACGTTGAACAAAATTCCAAGGAGTTTGAAGGTTTCTAGGGACTCTTGGTTAAACTTCATAAAGACGCATGCCTAGAGGGATTGAGGACTGTGAAGCCACCATTCATACTCATGTAGACTAAGGGTACTTTTGTTTAATCCCAGCCAGAAGCTCAGCCCCACACAGCCATTCATTCACTGTGGGATAGATGACAGAATCAGAGGGTAGCAGTGAGAAAATCCATTGGCTGAGAAAAAGACAGTTCAACAGGTAAAGGAAAAGCAGCACACACAAGCAAAGCAGACTAAGGAATTCATTTACCACCTTTCATGGTTAGGCAGGTGTTCAGCCATCTCCAGAAAAGCAGGGCTCCAACATGTGTTATGGCAACTTGGCAAGACAAACACCATCACTCTGATCATGCCCAGCCCTCTTCCACTTCCTACTCCCAGCTTTACATGCTGAGCATGATAACAGATGACATGAAATATCCCTGCGTTAGCTGTCCCAGCTGTGTTCCCCCCAACTCCTTGCGCATCCCAGCCTGCGCACTGGTAGGGTGGGGTGAGAAGCAGAGAAGGCCTTGGCTTTGTGTAAGCACTGCTCAGCTAGAACTAAACCACCTCTGTGTTACCAACCCTGTTCTCAGCATAGATCAAAACATAGCCCCAGACCAGCTACTATGAAGAAATTTAACTCTACCTCAGCCAAAACCAGTACAATAGTGAAACAAATAGGATTTTTGTAAGAGAACTATTATGCTGTTTCTAAACCCAAGGTGGAAATTCTGCTACTTTCTTCCATTTATTTCTCAATGGCATTCCTTAACACCATCTAAAAGCTAACCCATCCTTTAAGAACGTGTTCTATTGAATGGGCAATATTATGAACTGTTGGAGGGATCAACCAGCAACAAGCTATGCCAATATGGCCAAAAATTTCTTACAGACCCATCTTCCTAGAGGTCAGACCCAAAATTCAGGTGAATATGTACTTACGGGTATCAGGACCAGATACAATATCATGACTATTTTCTTATTTATTATTTCTTGTGTTCTTTCATGGCTCAAAAAATTAAATATCACCCTAGTCTCAGGTCATTAGTCATACAGTCACAGAATCGCAGACTGGTTTGGGCTGGAAAGGACCTCAAAATCATCCAGTTCCAACCCCCTGCCATGGGCAGGGATGCCTCACACAAGATCATGCTGCCCAAGACTCCATTGTAACGTGGCCCTGAACACTGCCAGGGATGGAGCATTTACCACTTTTTAGGCAACCTGTTCCCGTGCTTCACCACCCTCACAGTAAAGAACTTCGTCCTTATATCTAACCTGAACTTCCCCTGCCTGTGTGGTCTATTTAAAAATACACAGAAATAATATGGAAAAAATTCACAATTTATTCCTATGAATGTAATAAACCTTTAATGTCACAAGTCTGAGGGGTTTGTACATGCAAATGTAGTTGAAAATGCAGCTACTGCAGAATCCCAAGGATGAGCTTGTTTAAATTCTGCATCCTGCCTACTAAAGGAAGTAGAATTAGCAGGTGGGGGAAGAACACTTGCAGTGCTGCATTCTTGTAGATGTTTTGTTAGAGCATATTTGTAAGCTTTAAAATGCAATGTCACAGGGGTTCTCTTTGTCAGGTATTTCCCTTAGCTGTATCTCTATGCCACAGCACTCCAGTTTCTCATATAGTGGATAGATGCTGTTGGCAGTTGTGTGACAGTCCGGGCCATGGCTCTGATTTAAAAAAAAACCACTTTGTTTCGGCATTAGCATTCAGACAGCGTAACTGGACCGCAGTCTGTCTGCTTCATACTGGGGGGAAGTTCAGGTTGGCTGTTAGGAAAAAGTTTTTTACTGTGAGTGTGACAGTAAAGGGTGAGGGTTACTGGAACAGGCAGCCCAGAGAAGTGCTGAATGCTCCATCCCTGGGATTGTTCAAGGCCAGGCTGGACAGAGCCTTGGGCAACATGATTTAGGGTGAGGTGTCCCTGGCCATGGCAGGGGGTTGGAAGTTGATGATCTTAAGGTACTTTCCCACCCAAACCATTCTGTACTGCTTAATTCCTGGATCTTGTTAGCTGTAGTGGCTTTCAGGCTTCCATCATTACTGGGTTATGACCTCTAATTTCATTAAATATAAGCAGTGATCATGAAGAAATAAACTGTTAATTATATCTTCCTTCTGACATTAATGTGAAGATTCTACAGCTGATAAAGATATTTGGCCATGCAGTAGCTCATCCAGCTTCCACAGCAAGAAATTACTATGATTCTCTTGCATGAAGCAATAGTGACACCCAATGTTAAACCCCTTGCACTGACAAGAAGCACTCCCTTAAATTACCCTGAGATGTAATTTAAAATTTATTCAGCTCATGCAAACTGTCAGGAAAAGAACAGCTCACCACCTTGAAAAGTGGTCTGAAGCCTCCCTGTATGTTCGTACCGAAAAAGTCTTGCCTAGACTATTAAAAATAAATTAAAGCCTATTTACGGTACTTTCACCAGTCTCCTTTTGAAACGAGATCTTGATCAGGTTGAATTTGTTTCACAGTTCGGAAACTGTGGAGGATGGTGTTTGAAGAATTGCAGGTTTCAGCTTCAGATAGAAGAGCAAAAGCAATGGAGAGAATTTGGCATTCTCCAGCTGCCTACAACTATTGCAAGACCTTGGGGAATGTTGCAGACCTACTTAATTGAAGCAGCTAAATGACAAGACACAAATATGTTTAAGTAATAGAGATATTTGAAAAGAATCCTGTCGATTAGATTGTGGATAAACGTCTGGCCACAGCTGTTAAAGTCCCTGTCTGTCCCTGCCTGGCGCTTGGGGACCCCATGCGGTTCCTGCTACCCTGGCCTCCACACGCCCCTGACAGCATCATTGGCCTGCATCCTGCCTACTTACAGGGTTCAGAAATTTTCCTACATGGGGCAACACCAGAAATATTATACTTATTTTGTGCATATATACATACTTACTGTGTCTGCTAACTCTTTGGTGACAGTGGCCCAGATGTACAAAATATTTCATTCTGTGATAGTGGTGGCATAAAACCACTGAGAGAAACCTGTTCGGAGGGGAGATAAACAAACTGAAGGCATTTACGGTAAACATAGTTGTCATAGTTTAAATCCAGCAGGCAACTAAGCACCACATGGCTACTCCTTCCCTTCCTCTCTCGCTACTCCTTCCCTTCCTCTCTCCCTCCCTCCCTGCCTTCTTCCTTCCTCCCTTCTTCCTTCTCTCCATCTTCCTCTACCCAGGTGAGATAGGGAAAGAACTGGAAGAGTTAAAGCGAGAAAGAAACTCACGGGCTGACAGAAGAACATCATCATCATTATTATTATTATTTGGTATTAGTGTTACTAGTAGTAGTAGTAGTAATAGTTGTAGTATACATTGTAAGTAAAACGGGT
Organism: Psilopsiagon aymara; assembly: GCA_024733675.1. Classification (NCBI taxonomy): domain Eukaryota; kingdom Metazoa; phylum Chordata; class Aves; order Psittaciformes; family Psittacidae; genus Psilopsiagon; species Psilopsiagon aymara. Next base: position 3,651 of record JANRGW010046652.1, on the reverse strand, counting down.
GGGGAGCAAAAAGTTGTTTGTGTCAGGTGTCCTGTCACTGCTCCCTCCTGGCTTCTTGTGCCCCTCCTCACTGGCAGAGCACGAGATACAGTAAAGTCCTTGATCAGAGTAAGCACTACTGAGCAACAACTAAAAACATCAGTGTGTTCTCAGCATTGTTTTCAGACTGAAGCCAAAACACAGCACTGCGCCAGCTACTAGGAAGGAGAAAAATAACTGTTACAGCTCAACCCAGGGCAGAAGAGAAGTGGGGTGGGAGGGTGGGGAATGCTCTTTCCTTACTTATAACCGTAAAATATTAAACTAGAACAGTAGAAAGGATTCGCTGCTATAGCTCTACTGAAAACAGAGCATAACCAGTCAACAACTTTCACAGATAAGTTCGGACTTACAAAATCCATGAACAAGCTTGAACACAGTTTCAGTTCCTAAACAGCATTCACAACTGTGATAACACAAAAATACAGAACCATAGAATCATTTTGGCTGGAAAAGACCTGTAAGATCATCAAGTCCAACTGCTAACTTAACAGTGCCAAGTCCACTGCTAAACTATGAGCCTAAGTGTCACACCTACACCTCTCTTAAATTACCTCCACGGATGGAAACTCAATCACCTTGCTGGGCAGCATGTTCCAGTGCTTGACAACCCTTTTGGTTTGTCTTAATATCCAGTCCAAAACTTCTCTTATCACTTGCTACTTGGATGAAGAGGCTGATACCCACTTTGCTACAACCTCCTCCCTGGTTGTTGTAGAGAATGATAAGGTCTCCCCTCAGCCTCCTTTTCTCCAGCTCCCAAAACTAAATGCAGAATTTGAGGTGTGGCCTCACAAGTGCCCAGTACCGGGGGATGATCACTGCCCTGGCCCTGCTGGCCACACTATCGTTGATACAGGCCAGAATGCTGTTGACCCTCTTGGCTGCCTGGGCACAAGCTGGCTCATGTTCAGCTCTATCAACCAGCACTCCAGATCTTTTTCCATGAGCAGCCCTATAGACTTGTGTGTCTAAGAGGTGTAACAGGTTGCTACCTACTTCCCTTTGTATTATGAGGGCTTCATTCTGCTTCCCCCATCTCTGTCTTCCAGCTCAGGAGGCCTGAGAACAATTGATCTTAGTAATTGAAGATTGAGGCAAAAAAGGCATTAAGTATGTCAGCCTTTCCCTAATTCTTTGTCACTATGTCATCCTTTTCTTTAATGTTCTCAGCCCATCTTTTGTTGCTGATGTATTTATAGAAACATTTCTTATTGTCTTTTACCCCAGTAGTCAGATTAAGTTCCAGTTGGGCTTTCAGCCACCTGATTTTCTCCTTGTGTGGCCTTGTGACATTCTTGTAGTCCTCCTGAGCTTCCTGCCCCTTCTTCCAAAGGTCATAAACTCTTCTGTTTCTCCTGAGCTCCAGCCAAAACTCCCTGTTCGTCCATGTCAGTGACCTTTGCTGCTGGCTCATCTTTGAGCACATGGGCATGATCTGCTCTTGCACCTCCAAGATTTCCTTCTTGAAGAATGTCCATCCTTCCTGGACTCCTCTGATGCTAGGGGCTCCCTCCCAAAGGACTCTGTCAACCAGTCTCCTAACCAGGCCAAGGTTTGCCCTCTGGAATTCCAAGGTAGCAGTTCTGCTGAGCCTCCTCCTTTACCAAGAGTTGAAAATTCTTATCAGAGAGCTGCCAACCATCACATCACCCATTAGTCCTTCTATGTTTGCGAAATTATAAAACTTTAGCTAAGATTATTTTTCCTTCAACATTATTATCTCAGTTTCTCACTCCTGCTCAATGAACAGTCAAAACTCACTTCTTGTATCTCATGCTGGAGCAGACAAATCACATGCGCTACACTGAATCAGCATAAGTCATTTACATGTATTTATGGTTCTAATACATGAAAAACTGCCAGTGGAACAGCTATGCTGTCACCTCTAGGCCCAAAATCTTGTTACCAGCTGAGTGACAGAGCACTAAGGGAATAAGTAGCCTACGAAAACTTACTGCCTTAGTTTTCTTTCATTCTGCAGTCACCGTAGCAAAAAAAAAAAAAAACCACCAAAACCCAGCCAAAAATGAAAAAAAACCAAACAAACACTCACCTTCAGAAGCAGTGTCCCAAAGACTAAATTCAAGGACTGAACTTTAGTTTTCTAGAGAAGAATGAAAAGGATTAGGTAGGAAAATTATCCAAAGATGAAATTGTTTTGGAATGAGAACGTGAGATGACATGCGCCCTTCTCTACATTATGTACAAGCCAACTTAGTTCAATAGGGGGTCATAGAGATGGATCGTGTTGAGGTAAATACAGGAATGGGAAGAATGACATATAAGAGATGTATGTGCATGTATAGTGTGTATATACCTCAAAATAATGGGGCAATATGTATTGGGCTATGAGACACAAAAGCGACACAGAAGTCAGGGGCCTTCACCAGCATTTCTGCAAGAAAAAGCTGCTACATGATCAGTAAAGACCACGTCACAATGGCTGTTCAGAGCTGCACCACCACATTCAAAGATGAGATTTATTTTGAATATTTGACATTGCGAGCATTTATTCTGAATGCTCTTTGACTTGAAAACTTGACTTGGGATTTGTCTTCTTTTAATGTTGCTTTTGTCTGCTACTGAATATATTTTTGAAATCTGAGGGAGAAAAAACCTTGCCAGATTTCTGGATCTCAGTGATTTTAAGTTTAGATAAAATGCTCTACTAATTTACTTTTATCCAATGTTACTGTTAACAGTTTTCTTACACCAAACACATTCACTGAGTTACTGAAGACTAGTAATACTCATAACAAACAAAAATAATAGTGTCACAGATATATTAATCCAAAAATAATTGTTCCTGGGCAAAAGGCCAAAAGATCTGCTTCACAGTATATAAGCCTGTGCATTTCTTCTGCTGCCCTCTGTAATTTAATACAAGTACTAGCTGGAACTTGTCTTCTCTCTCCTTTTTACAAAATTCCACATGTATTTTAAAACTGTGTATCTAAGTCAATTTACACCAATAATTTAGAACTGAATCCTGCAATATGCAATATTTTTTGGTAGGCATTGAGAAGAGGCTTAACTACAGCATTACTGTATTTAGTTCCCAACTCCTCACCACAAGAGAGATATGGAGTACAGGTCCAAAGAAGAGCAATGAAGCTGGTGAAGCACCTGGAGCACAGATCTCATGGTGAACAGCTGAGGAAGTTGGTGGGTTTAGTCTGGAGAAGAGAAGGCTCAGGGGGGACCTTATTGCTCTTTACAACTACCTGAAAGGAAGATGGAGTGAGGTGGGGATTGATCTCTTCTCCCAAGTAACAAGCGCTAGGCCAAGAGGAAACAGCCTCAAGTTGCACCAGGGGAGGTTTTGATTTGAAGAAGTCACCAACAAAGTTTAGGTTGGCAAGCAAGTATTCTTTATTGCAGCACATTAGGGGATATCTCCTCCTAATGTGTCTCATCCCAGCATCAATCAGGCTGTGATTATATTGCTCTTAATATACATATTACAGTACAGATTTCCAGTAAATAACATACATGTTCATAACATTTCCCAGAACTACTTTACACAGGTTTTTGCCTATTTTTGCATGTGCACAACGTGGTAGTGATCTTTGGGACCCTGGTCTTCACTTCTTCATCATCTTCCCCTTC
>JANRGW010046650.1:0-24829 GCA_024733675.1 Psilopsiagon aymara | reverse complement strand
CCTGCCCATGGCAGGGGGGTTGGAACTAGATGATCTTAAGGTCCTTTCCAACCCTAACTGTTCTATGATTCTATGATATAATGTCTTTAGTAGTTGAAGTATTCTAAGTGACCCATTCTGGACACAGTGGTGTACATTTACCCTGTGTGCTTGTTGGGCAATGGGAACATTGATGACTCATGCTGAGTCTGCCTTCAGTTGTGTCAAATGTTGCCTGTGGTTTAGCCTTCCCCACAGTTGCAGGTGATGTTCTTTCTTGGTTCCTAACACACTCCTGGTTGAGAACTTCAATAAGCACCAGAATCTGCCTTTTGTTTTCTGAAGACTGAATTGATTATGGGTTTCTAAATAGGGTCAGGTTAAGATTTGTGAATCAACACAGCACATTGATTATTGTTTTATTTTTCATGCTAAGTGCATTTTTTTTCTAGTTTCTCTTGGCTATGGTGGGAGCTAAGGCCTTATCCATAGCTAACATTTGGAATGGGGGTAGTGCCCATGATACAGAGGATAAATGACTCTATGGTCTGTTCCACAATATATTTTAGCTGAAACATTGATGCTTGTGAGAAAAAGGAAGGGATAGGAAAAAGGAAAGAGCATTTTGTCCTGTCTTCTATGTTTCATTTGTAAGTGTGAGTGCTGCAAATACCCCAGCCAATGGCTGGATATGTCTTCAGGTTGGGCTTCCAGAGAAGAAAGATTGGGGAGCCAGGATTAGGTCAGTGTTAGATATATCCAGGGGAAAGGGAAGGAGTGAGTTAGGAGTTAGGGACCAGAGCAGAGTTAGGGTCTGTCAAACAGGGCAGCAGAGCCAAAGTCATAGCATGTTTCTGCAATTCGCACTTAGTTATTTAAGTGGAAAGAGATGAAAATGTGGTATTGGTGACTCTGTGTGCTGTATCCCCAATTTCAATGTGTGTGTGTTAGTAACACCAGGTTCACTCTCACAGGTGGGTGGGTAAGCCAGACTGAGGGTCACGTTTAAGCTGAGCAGAGTGCATTGCCTGAGTTTTAAGGTTAGTTGCAGATGCAGAAGTGATTTGGAAATAAACAGTGGCAGGTACTGGGATTTAAAACTTTATTTTTTTTTGTTAAAGTTTTGAGGGTTTTTCAGATTTAAAAATATTGGAAGTTTAGAATTTATTCAGGTCAGCTTTGTTCACAATTTGCCTTATTTTAAATTTTTTGCTGAGCAGTTTGACCATGTAAGAAGCTGGTGTTCAGGTGGGGTTATGAACATGAAAAGAATCATGGTAGAATAATGGTTGGGGTTGAACTTATTAATCCTGAGAAGGAAAGCTGTGTGTTGCTCTCACTTGATCTGGTTGCCTTATTATGAATCTTTGCTCAGTGCATACTTCTGGCACAGGTTAACCTAGGCTAGGGACAGCCTATGAAACTGGTGCCTACAGAGCTACAGTTGTTTTCAAATTTGCAAGTTCTGTGATGGAGAATATTGATATCACTTTATTCGAGTACCTTAAGCTCAAGTTTCTTCTGGTGCTTTTATGCCTTTCTCATTCACTGGATTTTTGTTCCTGTTACTTTTACAGGCTTTGAGAGATACCTTGCAGATCCAAGCTTATAGCTGAACTTCGGCATGTTGGTGAAGGAAAACATAGTTTTCATCAGCTTGTTTTACTCACTGTAAATTTTCACACAGAGGAATATGCCTTTTTTACAGCCAAGGTTAGGTTTATCAGTAAGTTCTATTGTAATGCTTCAGATGAAACATTTTGTTTCAATGAAGGCTTCCAGTTTTGAGCTGGAAATATCTCACTAGTGTCAGCCTGTTTGAATGTCATACTCTTTCTTAGGCTTGTGTGGCATTGAGTGCCTTCTCCATGGCCAGTGCTTGAGTAATACAGGGTTTATGAGACTAAAGGATGCATAAGGAGGCATATGATATAAATTTGCCAGTTGTACTGAGTCCAGTGCAAAGGTTGGGATTAGTTTGGGGGGTTATGAAAAGTTAAATTGGAAAGTCAGTGGTTTGGCTGAAGTTTGCCAGCTGCAAAGGGAAGATCCAAGGCCTGCTTCCACTTGCTTTGAATACCTTAGTCTGAGTGCCTCATCTGGAGTCCAAGTCATGGTTAGATGTGGGGTGAAGATGCACCCAGGGGTCCTTGATACAGACCAGAATACTTTCCAAAGGCTGCTCTGGTATTTCCTGTGTTTCTAAGAAGATCAGAGATATTATGGTGACACAGTCAATGAAAAAACCACGCTATAAATAATGCTGCCTTTGACATTAGATATGTCACCTCTGGACCATGGTTTACATTTTCCATGGCTACAGTATAAGCAAAATCCCATGCCTGATCTCCATGTCCCCTCATGAGTAAATACTGCTTTGTAGGCAGGGTGCTGTGAGTTCCTGTCCCTTCCCCTATTGCCGTTAGGGATGATAAAGCAGAAGCTACCTCAGAACCTACCAGAAAGGTTTTAGGTAAGATTTTTGAGCATCTTGGAAAAAAAAGCCCCATGAAAGAATAACATATCACTTAGTTTTGTTCTTCAAAAGAGAAAAATGTTAAATCTCTCTCTGGGTGATGAAGAATAATTTTTGGGAGAAAGATGCATTTTATTGCTAAAAAAGCAGTTCAGGTCACTCCACATGTAGCAATAACAGCTGTATTTAGAAGAGTACTTTGTCAGAAGGAAATAAAAAAGATCAAATCATAGAGAGAAAATCAAACAGTTGCAGTCTGGATGTTTTGAAGCCTACTTTAGCTAAATTCAGTGATAATTTTTCAAAGGAGAAAAATGCTGCAATAAAACATTTATTGTGTTTTTGTGCTTGTTTTCATTCCTTTGTGAAAAATGAAATAGTTTGAGAGTCATTCAATGCTATTTTTTTCCTTAGTTTTTTAGTTCAAGCATTAAACAACACCAGCAATAAAGTAAATGAGTTATTCACATATTTCCCATTGTAGCTTTTACTAGGGAAAAAAAGTATCAAGTTAGCTTTTTGGCCTGACCCAGTAGCATCCACCCGACCATAAGAGGACATCATTTATTTTGAACAGACATTGGCAAGGTGCTTTAGTATGTGAATAATTAAAGAAAACTAAGCATTTGGAAATTGAAAGAAGGAAAGCATAAAATCTGAGTGTGGAAAGCCCTGAAAGAGGTGTGTGAGAACAAACCAATATGTGTGGCTTGTGCTCAGATCCATTTGGTGGAGAATTGCTGAGGCCTGAGGCACAAAGAAAGATGTTTGGGCAGCAGAAGAAAATTTGGAGGCTGTAAAGTGATATTTTTCCATTTTCTTGTATCAATTTGAACAGTCAAATCAGCTTTGCGGCTTTGAAATAAACACAGTTGAGAGTTTATATAAGTTCAGAATGATGTAATTGTATGCTTTGGACATGGTAGGGGAAGGAGAAGAAACATTTGCAGCAAATTTGCTAGCATGTTCCTCAATTGACGTATCAACAGTTTGGTTGAGGTAATGGGAGAGATCAGTATTTTAAATTGTAAATGCTTAAGAAGCTGAGGATCTGGAAAAGGGAATTAGTTTTGAAGTTTGGCCATCACTTATAGCCAGATATGTGGGATGGAGTAAGTGGACCTTGGGAACTGCTATTCCTGCCTTGTAAGCACCGTGGCTAATGTTGGAGCTTACTGAGACAAGCACCCAGGTCATTATTAGAGGCATCTTTGACTTGCTGGAGAAGGGCACAAGGAGGAGGAGAAGTGAGAATCCTGCAGGCTGCATTGAACCTGCCAGAACACTCATCCAACCAGGCAGTGGCTGGTCTCCAACTACTCTCGCAAGGCCCTTAGCAGCAGCTGGAAGAGCTGCTTCAGTGCTGCCAGCAGCTAGCTGCTGCCTGATGTTGTCCTAGGATGAGACCTATTCAGAGAACAATTCTACTGCGTGGCTTTCCAGCTAAACATGGAAGAGTGCCTTGTTTGTTAACTGAACTGAACATGAGGGAGGCAGAGAGAAGAATGATGTTATCAGACCTGCTTGAAGTTCATGCTTCCATGTAGAAATGTGGGTGTCTGAGGACTCCAGTACCCACAGGGTTAGTTGAAGTTCAGGATCTGTTTCCAAAGCTGCAGGGTTTGCGTGGCTCAAGGATATTAAGTCTCTATTGAAGCTCCAGTGAAGTCAGACGACACATGGAATGATTGCACTATGGTTCTCTGAGGCTCAGCTGCTGGGACAGGCCACCTACTGAGCTGAACCTTTTGGCTTTTCATCAGTCTTAAAAACTAATTTATACAAATTCTGATAATGATTGGTTTGCAGATCTTCCCTTTGGAAATTAGCAAAGCTGTTTGCAGAATTGCAGTCTTTATATGAGTATGGATATCTCAGCCTTATCACTGAACTCAAGGTCAATGAAACCTTCAGGTATTTATTTTTAGAGAGCAACTTTCCCTGCAGAATATGTCTTCTTTTATCTCATCTTTATACCATTGCTTAAGACCTTGTCTGGCTCTAAAAATAGCTCTGTCCTAGCCGTGGAAAGGTGAGATGCCTTGTTTTCTCCTTTACAGGTGGGGAACCTGAGAGCAGAACCACTTAAGGCTGACATGTATGCCTGTAATTATGGAAATACTTGTAATTGCACATTTAACAGCCAGTGTGATTTTCTAATCTGTGTGTGAACAGACTGAGGTGTGTTGATGGCAGCTGGAGACAGGAAGGCTTCACAACAGAGAAAATGAAGCCATACATTTCAGGGTAGACATAACAACCAGATGCCCCAATTTCACCCTACCTGTTTCAGAATCTCCAGGACTCAGTCCTTCCCTCTGCAGTTAAGCAGCTGGGAACTCAGGACAGGACCTCAGAGAGAGAGGTTGGGGATTAAAGAGGTTCTTGACCCTTTGCATCTGTCCTGGCAGCCCCTTCACAGCATTCCAAGAGGTGCTTCCCATCTGGCATCATGCAGGCAGCATGATGCCTACTGGGCATCCCGGAGACAGCATGATGCCTATTGGGCATCCCAAGGAGGGCTCAGATGTGATGCATCATCACATCAAGCTTAGGATTGAGCTTGTGTTACAAGCTCCCATAGCTAAACCTTCTGCTGCAGGTGGTCCTATCTGGGGTGGGTTGGAGAGGGTCAGTCCTTCCCATTCTGCCAGCTCAGACTGGGACCCTGAGGTCCACTGGCACTGGCTATTGGCTCTTGACCATAAGCCATGTCCCTCCTGTAGTATTTATAGCATATGTCTGAATCATGACTGCAGTACCTGATGACAGGCCAGCACAAATAAGCGTCCCACAGGAGGTGTAAGTATCCAAGAAGCCTCATGCAAAAAACAGAGTTTCTGAGGTGTCAGTTATCCTGTTGGGTAAATGTGTTTCAAGTTTTTATTATGCTAACAAAAAACTTGAATCACCACTGGAACTAAATGAAAGCTTACTGTGTGGGCATATAATTGTTTTTCTTGCTATCTGTTACTTGATTTGGTTTGAGTAAGGTTAGCAAAAAAATGAAGTTAATTTTCTTTAAAAGTTATGCATTAACAGGTATAAAAGTTGAATTGCACCTGGCAAATGTCTCAAGGGTTTGGTTTATAGACTTGTTTATATTTTTATTTTAATGATTATTGCTTTCTGCGTTATTTCCACTTTCACTTTTCCATACTCATTCTGTTTTTATTATCTCTTTTATAAAATCAATGGCTGCAAACCAGAGAATTTTGTTTTTGAGGTAAATAGGTCCAAATACATCTATCCATAAATCAAATGTTGTGAGAGGGACTTCTTGAAGTCACTAAGCTTAAACTGAAGCCAATTAATAGCTGACCTTTCATTTTTGTGGACCATGGCGTGCAGTGCATCCATTTGACTTAGCAGATTTGAAATAATCCAAGCAATAGCTGAACTGCCTTGAAAGACACATCAGTAAAATTAGTGCTTATGAAAGGCAACAGATCAACAGCCTTGGAAATCAGATCCTCACGAATTAAATGCAAACTCCACTGAAGACAATCATTCTTTGTCTTGACTTCAGTCGTTTCTGGATAAGGGCCTTTCTCACTGTACCACATACAGCCTGCTCAGGGGTTATCCAAATTTCAGCTAGCAGTTTTCACTGTGGACCTCAACTGATGCATGTTCCCAAACATGTTATGGGTGGGGAAAAGGGGAATCTGCTTGCAGAAACCAGTGAAGTTATCAGAAGACAAAAACACGAGGACAAACCAGAGTCATTTAGCAACCTGGGGGCCATGAAAATGCCTATGAGAAAGCAAACACCGCTATAGCTGGCGTCTGTCTATACACAGTTACCCTTGACAGCTTTGGAGGAATTTTGTGCCAGTCAGACAGCCATGGATACTTATTATTGCTCCTATCATAACAAGATTTACTGCCTAGAGTGACAAACTGAGTGAGGAAAATGTGTTTATGAACAACTCTGGTTTGGTACCTGTTGTACCTAATCTAAAGGAGGGATTTATGATTTTTTGATTACCAGAGAAAGTTCTGTAAATGTTTAGCTGAAGTGGGCTTCAGCTTGTCAGAGTAGTAAAATCGCAAAACTTCTGTCTGAACCATAACACAGCATCTGGCAGATAACTGGTAAGAACTTGAGGATTTATGGTGATGCAGGGTCCATGCTATCCTGAGTATCTACAACCAAAAGGGGCTGGCTGGCAGAAGGAACAGGGTATATGCCTATGAAGCTCAGCCCACAATGAACATAGAAATGAGTGAGCTATGTGTGAAAGCTGCTGGCTGTTCCTTTCTTTCAGTCCCTCCAAGTTCAGATATTCCTCTTTGTGCATGAAGACCTGCAATTCCTTCTCCAGCTAAACATTAGAATGAGATTTCCACCACTTTGAAACACTGGCAAAAATAAGATGGTCAGATTTTTCTCCACATGAGAGTTGAGTTAGGGCTACAACTTTTCTTTGTTGTTTCACAAATGCCAGTGACAACTGAGGTGATGGGTATGTCCGTTTTGTTATTTTGTTTGTGTAATCTGCTAAATGCTTCTAGGGGTTTGAGATTTGTCACCATGAGTAAGTGACTTCTCTGGTTGTGCTGAAGAGACATTCAAGTCTGAGTTCCATTTGAAAGGATGCTTATCAGAGAAGGGTGATGATCCTACCCCTCTGCACTCTGTCTCAGTCTTGGTTCTAGAGCAGGACTCATTCTGAACATCAAGCAACACCAATCTTCTGTACTTTGTAAGCTGTGCAAATGTTATATGTAAAACAGTAACTTCTGATCAGAAAGTAAAATCAAAATAAGCCTAGGATATGTTTAGTGCATGCCACTTTACTTGGAGAGCTCTCTTTAAGCATATGAGCAATCTCTTCTGATATTATGGCAAGAAATATCTGGGCCAAGAATAGCCTGGCTGCAACAGGCTGACCTCTGGACAGGTGAAATTACTCTTGAGAAATGGAAAAGGAGATAATAGCTTATTGTTATTGTGAATCTTTCAAAGAAACAAAGCACGTCTATTTGCAGAAATAGGAGTTTAACTCGCATAGCTACAGGTTGGGCAGAGAAGAGATTCAGAGCAGCCCCATGGAGAAGGGCTTGGGGATGTTGGTCAATGGAAAAATGAACATGAGCCGGTAGTGTGCAGTTGCAGCCCAGAAAGCCAACTGTATCCTGGGCTGCATCAAAAGGAGTGTGATCAGCAGGTCGAGGGAGGTGGTCCTGCCCCTCTACTCTGCTCTTGTGAGACCTCACTTGGAGTATGGTGCGCAGTTCTGGTGTCCTCAACATAAAAAGGACATGGAACTGTTGGAACAAGTACAGAAGAGGGCCATGAGGATGATCAGGGAACTGGAGCACCTCCCATGTGAAGATAGGATGAGAAAGTTGGGGCTGTTCAGCCTGGAGAAGAGAAGGCTGAGTGGAAACCTCATAGCAGCCTTGCAGTATCTGAAGGGGGCCTATAAGGATGCTGGGGATGGATTATTCATTAGGGACTGTTGTGACAGGACAAGGGGTAATGGGTTCAAGGTTAACCAGGGGAAGCTTAGATTGGATATGAGGAAGAAATTCTTTACTGTAAGGGTGGTGAGGCACTGAAATGGGTTGCCCAGCGAAGTTGTGAATGCTCCATTTCTGGTGGTGTTGAAGGCCAGGTTGGACATAGCCTTGGGTGACCTGTTTTAGTGTGAGGTGTCCTTGCCCATGGCAGGCAGGTTGAAACTACACGATCTTGAGGTCCTTTCCAGCCCTAACTATTTTATGCTTCTATGATCTGCAATAAAAATTTGATTATTGTTAATAAAATTAACCAGCACTTTTTGGCTCTATGTGTCCTCTGTTCTCTGTGAAAACATTTTCTTTGTGTGTAGATATTCTGTTTTTAATAACCTTTAGTTTCTACATATCATCTTGGTGTCCTGAAACATAACGTATCTCTATATATTTTTCCTTTGGGCCTGAAACTTAAAAACCTACTATATATATATATATATATATACCTCTGTCCGGAGTCATCAAGTACACATCCTGGTTGCCACCAGGCGACCCATTTTATAATCCCGCATTCAAACCCATTTTTGTCCATGTGACAACCAGTCAGGTTTCTCCCTGGGTGTTTCCATGGAAAGGCTGTTCTAGATCTTTGTCATATTTGATGTTAATATCTTCCTTCCTATTTTCTCTCATTTTGTCTGACAAACTTCTCCAGGGTCACTGGAAAAAATGGGGTGGTGGTGAGACTAATTTCCTTGGAAGACATAAGTTAATGGAATGAAATTAGGCCAGTGGTCTGACCAGTGAAAACATTGAATTTGGTAATGAACAGGCTTCTGGTATGTTGAGCTCTTTCCTATTCAGCTGACCAGTATTACCTTGTGTTGTGTTTGTGTCATTGTCTTTATCAATCTTGTCTTTTGTTTTGTGTTTCAATCCAAAAATGTTTTGGAGTAGAGCCATCTTTCTGGGTTATGTATGCACAACATCTAGCCCAGTGGGATTTAGGATTAAGGATTCTATAAGGAACATGATATGAATAATAAGACCAATGTGAATAACACTAGAGAATATAATCAAGCTTGTTGTAGAACATCTAACACAAATCCTGTATATAAAAATGGAACACTGCAAGCAAGAGAGAAGTTAAAATTAATTCAAAATTATTTCCCCCTCCACACACCCTTTATGGCACTGGGACTTGCAAGTGACCAGGGAACTGTATTTCAACAAACTAACATTTCTTAAATTTTCTAAAATTTTCTAAACGTGATTTTTAGAAAATAACTGTCAAACTATCCCATCCCTCCACCCCAGTGCATATTAAGCACGATGCCTGGAAAGAACTGAATGTAATTTTGAATTGTCTTGCTGGAATTTTGCCTGAGGAAACAGGGAAGGCTTTAGGATCTAGCTCTTTGTGTGGTGGACAGAATATTTTATTATGTTCCAGCAATGAGCACAGTGTTCCTTTTTAACAGTCCTATTGTTGTTGTAGAAGGAGAATAGAGATTGTGATCCAAAAGCCTCTTAAACAAAATTTGAAATAATGAATAGCTGTGGTTATAGGAAGTGAGAATTTATGGGGCCTATTGCTGTTGGTGCCATCTTTAATGATATGTGTTTCACCAGGCCATGTTATTTGCATTGTGGCAGATCATGGAGAGGAATGCACTGGAATATGCTGCAGGAATGCAGAAACAAGTGGCATTCCTTCTCCAAAATGTTTGAGTGAAAGTGCGCTAAAGTCAGTTACAAGTGTGGCCATGTTGAGCTAAATAAGGGTCCAAAAAGAATGACAGTCTGTTGTCAGGCCAGTGCTTCATATGAAATGAATGAAGTGTTCGACCAAGAAAAGTGGTTTGATAATTTTATTTTGAAAACACTAACTGTAGATATAGGGAAAAAGAAACAAGATATCATCTTTTCAGAGGTAAATGTGACCCTGGTTCATAAAAAGACCTGTTCAAGTCCAAAATGCAGAAACAGCTATAGAGGTGGGACACTGAAGTATGTAATGCCATACTTTCATCCGGGCTTTCTGTCTGTTTTGTTGCATAAGTGCAAAGCAATGATGTTAGATATCTTGTCAAGGTCTATAGATTATGTTTTCATCTTGATGGCATCTCTGGAAGCAATCTGTAAGCCTGTGCTCATGAAACCCTGGTCTGAGACAGCCCATATGGTTGGGGAATTTGGGGGTGCTTGCACTGCATGCAGAATGTGAGAACATCTTGGTTAGAGGTGGTAACGAGTGCTCTAAGGAACCTGATGTTAACTCTAGTTCATGTTCCCTTGTACCACAGGAGGCTTTGGAAGGTCAGGAACCTAAATACAAGCATGTTGGTCACTGTCACCAAAGGTAGCCCTGCAAAGAATGTGTCCACTCGTGTGTCCTTGTCAAAAGAGTTGTGCACCCTGTGTTCATGGCTGTAACCAGTAAACCAGGGTAAGAGAGGGGAGATTAGGAAAAAGGCAAGGGCATCCCGCATTTTCTTTTCCCTCAACTTGCTCATTGTACATCCAGTAAAATATTCCCAGACTATTTTTGTTTGTTCCTTTTGATCATCCTTCCTTGGCAAAATGCAGAAAGAAGTCGACACAAGCTTCCTGTAGAATGCCATATAACAACTTAGTAAAGCTTAATAAGCCCCTCATTATTTTGTTGCACTATGGAGAATACAGGTGCTTTTCTGCATAATATTTTCACGACACAGCAGGAGTTGCACTTTAAGCCTAAATGGCATGCTCTTATTTATCTAATTTTTGCACATTAATCCTCTCAAGATGTCTGTTAACAAAATTAATTAATGTTCCTTTAGCATCTGTAGATACAGGATTCAGTGTTTTAAAGGAAGTTGGAAGACCACAGAGTATTGTCTCATGAATCATAATATCCATAACATTTAAAGACCTGTAAAGTAACTTAGCTGACTCCTGGACCCTGGTGGCAGTTCTTACAGTATTACAGCACCTTGCACCCTGTAATCTACAGAAGAAAGTCATAAATCTGCTATCTCAATTTTTGCTTATGTTATTAGACTGTAGTCTACAGCTGTAGTAGCACTTCAGCAATTGCCTGAATTTCAATCTATTGAAGAAATAATGAGATTCTTATCCAAAATAAATGTCTCAAAAGACATGGAGGTCTGAATGAGAGACTCTAGACGTCCTTTTAGTCAATGGAGATATGCAAGCAGCTCCAAAAGGTAATTCATTTGACCACAACCTAAGAGAATTCACATCCAAGTCTTATGCAAACAATGATGTTGCAACAATCTCAAGTTCAAAACTCTATTTATACAGAAAAAAATTGTGTAGGGACTTGTGGCATTCCTTTGCCCTTCTTGTTTAGAATGGGAAATAGCAGACAGCTTATTGTCTCTGTTTCGGATAATCTGAGGCCAGCAAATGTGTCAAATAGGCACTGTGGTCCTGAAATTTAAGCCTTTATTTCCAGACTAAAGGGTTTTGGAATTTTTTAAGTAAATAGACACATTTTTGGATATTTTTCTTGCAAAACAACTTCCAGTTCTGAATTGCTTTGATGCTTGCAATAGTACCTTTCATCAAAAGATGTGAACCTACTTAATAAGCATTAAGCCTTCAGTGACAGAGAACGTACAGAACAGAAATGGGAAAGAGTGTACCAAAAAGGATGAAGATATATTTAAATATCACCACCATGCATTTCTACACAAAATCCTAAACTTTATCTGTAGATTTGATGAAGCAGAACTCAGTAGATATGATAAAGCAGGAAAAAAGAAGCACATTATAATAATTTTTGCTCCAAAAGTTTGCAGTTAAGACTCCCACGGGCAGTCTTTATCACAGATATACAACTTAAATCCTCCTGTTACCAATATTAACTTAAGCCTCATGTGTTATTTATTGCTGGTAATGATTTTAAAAGAAGGCCTGATTAGCTGTTGGGGTAAACTACCAGGAAAAGAAGTGGATTCTTCTTCTTTTAAAGTCTTTATCTCAAAACTGGAAGTCAACATTACTACTGTGATCAGTGCAGCAGCTACAGGATGAAATTTACAGTCTGTATTACTTGGGTTGAATGATGAAATGTCCCTTCTGGCTGCAGCATTTATGGATTTCAGTGTTTCTAAAGTACCTACAGATCCTTGAATAAAAGACACAATTGAAAGTACAATATATTTTATGGGAGAGCTCTGTCTGCCTTACGTGGAGGTAAAGAAAACCTCAAGCAGTTGTATAGTATGCTCAGGCACCTGCTTTTTATTAAGTTAATTGCAACTTTCAACCAAGTGTGTGCCTAGACTTAAATAAGCAAGTACACACTGGCTTTACCAAAATACATACTTTTCTCACTCTGACAGTTATGTGAGGGGCTACAGTTGCCTGTGCCTTGAGGAAAATTTTAACATCAAGATCGTTCTCCTCAGGGAACTGCTCTCATTTTTTTATTTGAAAAAGGAGAAAAGAAAACCAAGCCTAAACATATGATTTTTTTATTATGTGAAACCCAATAGGAAATGAAGTAAGAATGTCAGACTGCTTTCAGTTGGGTAGTTTCCTAGCAAGGGATTTTGTCTTACTTTGGAAGAGGGGCAGCTGTGTTGAAGGCTGTTTCCCTTCACCTAAACATCAGGATCTCTCCAATTGTAGAGAGGCCGTTGGGTGAACTCGGAGCTGGAAAAGATATGGCAGGCTTGGTGAGACCTTCAATTCAGGCTCTGTTGGCTTTATTGGTGTGCACATGAGGGTACCTCTTTGCATGTGTGTGTGTGTGTGTGTGTGTGTGTGTGTGTGTGTGTGTGTGCACCCTCAAGCTAGCCAAATTCTATCTTCATGGACAGTTCAATGGAAAGTTAGCTTGAAAATGCAGTATATCATATTTCATTAATTTAATAGGGTTTTCATGATTTTACAAAGTGCCTCAACCAGACACTCATGGTTGGAGGCTCACAGCAGGAGACCTGAAACACTGCATCTGTGTTTTTCAACTCTTGCCAGAATCCATTGAATTTGATCCAGAATGACTATGCATCTCTGGAATGTACACTCACTTTTCTCTTGCCTTATCCAAATAAAAAAGGGAGGGGGAGGGAAAAAAAAAGAGTCCTATGAGAATTCCATATGGAAACACTAAACTAGCATTATAAAGGATTTCCTATAAACAAAATAATGGTCACAAATTTTGGACTTGGACCACATTTGAAACAAAGGGCCCTTTGTTTCCCTCTTTTTATATGTTATTTTATCTGTGCTAACATGCACATTTTTATTTTTTTCATAGATTTTTATAAACAGATGTACACATACACACTTACATAGAAATGAATGTAAATATTAGTTTGAGGTCCATTTGCAATCTCTCTTTTCTTTTTTTTTTTTTTTTTTTTGACTGCAGAACTCCTAACAAGAGCAAACTTTAATCGTTCTCTGCACTAAATCTCTTGAAAATAAATATCCAGGGAACTTCAAAAGCCCTTAATTAGAAGCACATGTGTGGTGTTACAAATTTCTGGCTGAGGCGGCTGAGTTGTAATTTAATGTTATGATCTGCCATAAATATTATCCATAACGAGCAGACTTTGTGTTACACTTCTGTGTGTCAGATAACTGCAATATTTTTGTCCACTTTTGTTCAATCACTGAACCTTAAGTGAATTTTAAAATTAGAGAGAAAGGAAGAAAGACCAGTTTTCCCACAGATGAGCTGAACATTTTAACTGCAGTATTTTTGTCCACTTTTGTTCAATCACTGAACCTTAAGTGAATTTTAAAATTAGAAAGAGAGAAAGGAAGAAAGACCAGTTTTCCCACAGATGAGCTGAACATTTTATCCCAGCTATAAAGAGGGTTATTTATATTATTCTGTTTTCTTTGCTCTAGTTTAAAATTGTGATAAAGAGATAATAATATGGAGATGATGGAGAAAGTGGGATATTACAGATTGGAGGTTGGTGAGATAACTGCAGGTTTTGAACATATTTCTGATAGCAGCTTCCTGGAATATGGGCTGTGTTTCCTCCCCCAAAACCCTCTCACAGTTCATTTCTACATGAAAATCTAAATAATTTCTGCCTCTGTGTTCTACCTGATCAAAGGGTCATTTTTCTGATATACTGCAGAAACTTGAAGGTAAAGTATAATATTTTCTGTGATAGTTTTAGGCACAGTTTGTGAATTGGTTTTGCAGCCTTGGCATAGACTGTGTATGAATATATGTGTGTGGAAGGAGAGGGTAATGAACCAGCTAGTATATTTACAGTGCAAATATACAGCTGTAGGGATTATGCAGTGGTTGAAGCGGTATAGAAAAAGTGTGAGGCCATGGAACAAGTCCACAGACTCATGCCTTGTGTAAAGAGGCAATGTGGATTTGGACTTCAATCAACCATGCAGGCTGCATGTTTTTTCCTTGCAGAGTACCCTGGGACACCCTCTCTCTTCCCATACTTATTTAAAATGACAAGCCTTATCTAGTGTTTTTGACTTGACGTGTCTCAGCATTTCCTTGGCAGGCTTTTAATGTGGATGCACCTGTATCTTTTAGCCTAAGCTGGGCTGTCTGTCCTAGGCAGAAGATACGTGTCCTCAGCTTATGCTCCCTCCAGCAGTCTGAACGTCTCCTACACCTTCTCCCACTCAAACAAGCCTTTCAGTTGGAACTACTTTTATGATAAATACAAAAAAAATTACTAAGAATGAGCAAAAGTCTCCATCAAAGAGCCCAGGGTGCTGACGTTTGTCCTTCATTGATTGCACCAGCTCATCATAAAACATGGCTCCTGCAGCTACATGCTGATGGAGCGATTCAAAGCAGGGAAGCAATGAGCAAAGCCAAAACAATTTCAAGCTGCAGGCACTATAGCCAATAGATGATGCTCTGTGGGCATGACAGTAAGTGGTCAGATGTCAGTGTGGCATTGGTTCCTGTCTATTTAGCTTTTGCTAGTTTTTGGCTGCTGCCACTGCTGCTGGTGTTTGGGACGATACCTCCTCCCAGGAGAAGCAAAGCCCTTATAGGAATACTAGTCAATTCTTGTCGCAGCAGGAGGAGCTGCAAATCCAGTTCTCCAAGGTTTCTATACCAAGACTTTACGTATCAGGTCTGACCTGCAATCCTGAGATGTCTACATGTAATTTTTACCTATGTTGTTGCAAAGCCTTGAGCTGGATCACATCCTATGAGATCTCATAACTTCTAGAATCATAGAATTCCAGGCAACTTTGTGCTGGAAGCGACCCTAAAGTTCACCCAATGCTAACCCCCTGCCATGGGCAGGGACACCTTCCAATAGACCAGATTGCTTTAAGCCCTGTCTAACCTGGCCTTGAACACTGCCAGTGGTGAGGCAGCCACAGCTTCTCGGGGCACCCTGTGCCAGTGCCTCACCAACTTCACAAGGAAGAGCTTCTGCCTAAGATCACATTTCAGTCTCCCCTCTGGCATGTTAAAAGACATTCCCCTTTTCCCGTTCCTACAGGCTCTTGTCCAAAGCCCATCTCCAGGTTTCTTATTGCTGCTTTAGGCACTGGGGGCTGCTCTAAGGTCTCCCCGTAAGGAGCCTTCTCTTCTCCAGGCTGAACCACGCCAGCTCTCTCAGCCTGGCTCCAGAGCAGAGCTGCTCCAGCCCTCGCAGTGTCTCCATGGCCTATTCTGACCTCGCTCCAACACCTCCACCTCTCTCTTGTGCTGTTGCCCCAGAGCTGGAGCATTACCTTGACGGGGGGTTCTCCCCAGACTGCAGCAGAGGTGGAAAATCCCTTTCCTCGACCTACTGCTTACACTATGGGGATGCTGCTTACGCTATGGGGATGCAGCCCAACATACACTATATACGTGAGATACAGCAAACTGCAAGACAAGTTAATTCTCTGTACTAACTCCCACCAGACCAGTTGAGTTATATGGAGATTAACGTGGCCAGTTCCTTCCTGTCTTGAGGCACTGCAGAACAGAAGCAAGACTGTGCACCTTCTAGGTGACAGGTTATCCCCAGAAAGTTTGACAAGTTACTTTAAAGACTTTAGCTATCCAGGAGAGAAGATAAAAGCTATAATGTTTCACATCATTCCCATTCCAACGTCCCCATCATGCATATGTTGCTCCATCTTTGACTGTGTTGGGTGATTCCAACAAAACCTTTCCTAAAAGTTGTACAAATAAGTTACCTCTAGTCTTCCCCTTCCCTTCCTTCTCTAGTTTCTGGAACCAGAAATGCTGAAATATGGGGAGGCTGTAGTCATGATGTTTCGTAGACCCAGTTAGGCTGGAAAAGAACTTTAATATCATCAAGCCCAACTGTTACCTCAGGACTGCCAGAAATGCCCATTTCTCTGTGGCTACCAGTATCCATTTGCAGGCTGGAAGGGTTCAGGTAATACCTGGAGACCTGCAGAAGTGCTAGTACATCTCTGAATGCAAGCATCACCCACAGTAATGCTCATGGAGGTACATCCAATAGTTCAGGCCTCTTATCAAACTAACCTTACAACAAATAAATTGCTAAAGAAGAGGAATATATTTAGTTTAAGTCCTTTCCAAGTTCTTGTTCCATAATGTTAGTTTACACATCACAACCTCCTTCCAACCAGAGATCAAGTTATTTTAAAAGTATGAATAATTTCGGTGTTCCAGAGCAATTCCCTCAAATTCCCCATTGCAAACCCCACCTCTGGCTGACCTCTGAGCCATCGGTGACTTCCCCAGTATGTACTGGTGTGATACAACATTACTGGAACTTTAACATCTCTCCACTGTGTCCTTACTTGCTATCCATTATTTGAGTGCATCTCCAGGTAAGATGAGGATTATAGAATCATAGAATAGTTAGGGCTGGAAAGGACCTTAAGATCATCTAGTTCAAAGACCCATTATCTGTCACACTACTTTAAATAGGAGCTTAGAAAAGCTACTCATGAAAGATGGTAGGAGAGACATAAGCAAGAAATTGCTTTTTCAACCAAGGTCATAAACTAATAATGAGTTTAAGCCAAAGGAAAACCTAATTTCATGTGGGTTCCCATGACCCAGTGTTCCCTGTGCTGCATGAGGCTTCTGTTCTGTCCACCTATTATTCTGGACCAGCTCGTTCTGAGAGAGAAATCCTGACCTCCAAGAAGGAACACCCAGGGAGATACCAGATGTACAAGGTCTGTGGGTCTTACCAGTGATGCTGTGGTGAACATAGTCTTCCCAGGGAAAGAGCACTAAGGTGGTGTTGCACTTTAGAGGATGCCCAAGTGAAGAGGTAAAGAGGATCTTGTGCCAGACAGGTTGCTAGATGACTGTCAGCTCTTTCCCTGCTGTCTAGCTCTGCTCTTCACCATATACCTCCTCCACTTACAGCTTTGCAAAAAAAAGCTTCATTCTCTGACATTTTACAGATCTGTAATCAGTGTCTGTTGGCCCACAGAAGCCTTTCACAATGAAGAAAGGAAAAAAATAACTCCAAATAGCAGGAGAGAGAAACAAACTGAGTCCATTTCTCATCTTCTGGACTTCCTAACTCTACTTGCGAAGCTTGCTCCTTACTATCCTTTTCTCGTGGATCAGTGTGTCAGTTTTAACTTGAACTTCTTGTTCACTTAGCTTAGTCTGGTCAATGAGGAGTATTGCGCACCAATCGCACAAATAACTGGCTATTTGCTCTTTCATCTTCATTTCTTCTCTTCTCTATAGCTTGTCCTGATTGCCTCCACTGACTTACTAGGCTTCGTATCAGACTTGTAAACCATACCATCTAGTAACAGTGGTAATGATGGTTGTTCTTCATTTGGGTTGGCTTGTATTCAACTTTTCTTAACTGAAGCACAAGTTTCTGTCATGATCCAAAGAATAATTTCCTTTAAAACATGGTAGAGTACAGCTTGTTTGATCAGTTGTCCTGAATCCACAGAGATTAGTCATGTCTCTCAACCTGCTAAACTGCAGTTTGGTCAGGGGAATGGGTCATCCATGTGCGTGTACAAGGCTGTGCAATGTGCTCTAGACAGATGGAAGAGACTTGCTGCCCCAATCACTTATTTTTTTAGGATGTTAGTAGATGGAGTTGAAGAAACAATGGAGCACAAGAGAGTGTATATATGGGTTTGCTTGCTTTGTTGGTGTATTAGGAAGGTATAATACTTACGTAATGACAGAAGTGTAGCTGTTTAATGAAGGGAGCTCATGAAGGACAGAAGACTGCTATAGAGAAAGATGAAGGAGCATTGGGAAAGGAATGGAAAGCATGGAAATTTGCATCTGGGACAAAATATCTGTTCTTTGTCTGTGGATCTCTCCAGTGTATACTCTGCAATTTATTCAACTTCTAACCATATAAAAATGACTTTTCCTGGTGTATCACCAACGGAGTGAATTTTAGTACATAATTTGGCATATCCAGCTCAGATTAGACAATTATTCAAGTGCTCTATGTATCAGAGATGTTCACCTTGAGACGATCTACATCTCAGGGCAGGTCAGATGTACTTGCACAGTCCCTCTGGCTAAATACATCACTTTGTGAAAGAAGTCTTAGTATTCCATGTAAATAAGAATCTCATGTCATAGTTTGCTTAGTCTGATAATCAGCACATATAGCTCTGAGCACTTCCCATTTAGTGCAACTTATGAAAATCAAGCATCATCATTGTGTTTGATACATTATCACCAACAGCTATATAATGGGCAAATGTTCCTGGGCTGGAAAGAGTGCAATTTATGATTCTAAATTATTATGTATAAAGAAGAAAAAATGCAGCTGGATATTCATTAGACACATTCAATTTAATGTATTAGAAACAGTAAAGAACATGTTTTAACTAATATGCCAAGTGTACATGGCATGGAATGCATGAAAAGAACCCATACTGTTTTGCAGCAGTCTTGTACCTACTGGAAAGTGAAATGGTAAAGCTGCTTCCCTGTCTAGCTGGGTTTAGACTGTATACATGTGTAGACCAGAATTCATCTGCTTTGGTTGTCTCTGATTTATCACCAGAGTAAGCAGATTTCACCCTTTGGACCCACTAGTGGTAGCAAAGGCATTGGGTGTTTTTATGAGCCTCAGTGCTTGGACTTCCAATTTGCAAATA
This sequence comes from Psilopsiagon aymara, assembly GCA_024733675.1. Taxonomy (NCBI): domain Eukaryota; kingdom Metazoa; phylum Chordata; class Aves; order Psittaciformes; family Psittacidae; genus Psilopsiagon; species Psilopsiagon aymara. The sequence goes on along the minus strand of JANRGW010046650.1, from coordinate 5,847 downwards.
GTTTCAGGAGGAAGATACATGTCATGTTCCAAAAATCAATACCTTTGTTGAATTTGTTTTAAGAAAGGACAATTCAGAATTGTTAAAAAGATGTTAGAATTGCTGTAAGCATTGCCTCTGTGTTGCAGTGTTGGAGGGAACAAATAGGAAAAAGCAGGACATCTTCAACAACTTTGAAGATCAAGTCCCAAGATGACCTTCAAAGTCAAAACCACTTCACTGACATTTTCCCCAAGAGTCTGAAAATATACTGAAGCTATCTACCAAAGGATCTATTTCTTGTGAGGTGTTCCTAAAAGACCCAAAATAGAAATGCAGTAGCATGAAGAATTAATGAAGTTATCATTGGGACTGCAATTTTCATTCTAGCTCAAAATGCTTGTTAGAGAAAATTTTGGCACCAGGCACTAACCAAGTTTCTCAAAAGCCAGAAAGTGAATCACCTTGGAAAATCTGAGCAAAAATTCCATGGCTGCCATCATGCAAGGGCAAGTGAAATGTGTTTTCAAATTGTAACAAATTTTAGCATGATTTTTAGCTCATAGAAACTAGCTCAAGCCTCAGCCAGTACTTTCAGTTTGCAACTTAAGTAGAATCTTCTTGACTTTTCTGATAATTTGTAATTTGAAAGAAAAGGAGTGGGCTGGATTGCAGTATTGCACTATTTCTATTCACGTTAGCACTCAAAGTACCTTCATTAGGCATGGGCTTTTCTCACAAACTCCACAATCCAGGTGTGACCATTATCATCCACAAACCAGAGCCTCTCACTGTCACTGCTCACTAAATTTGCCATATGCACCCTCATGGGGACTGAATGTACAAGGTGAAGCCCTTTCTCCTGAAAGGATGTGTTTTATACCATTCACAGCTTTAGTGCTGAGGGGAATAGCCTTGATACCTGTCCTGTTTAACCTTTTAGATATTAAACCATGTGAAAAGAGAGTCCTAAGCAGGAAGCTCTGCTACAACAGACAATCTAACCTGTGAGTATGCACAACCTTGCTTACTCCAAGTAATAACTTCAGTGAGGATGTGGTGACAGCTAAGACACCACCAATGTGCTGGGCAGCTTTTTACTTTGAGTATAGCTCTTATACCACCCCATCTTCACATATATCCTGCAATGAACTAAAAGTGTTGTCATTTGAAGAAGCAACTGCCCATTACAACATCCTGAAAGTGATCCTGGGAGTCTGAAATGCAGGGTTAACTGATGGCTTTCTTCATGCTCTTACGAGGCACCCAGAGTGCACTCTGAATTGTATCTGACCCACACACTCACCACTCATATTTTAATGCAATGAAATAGAGAAATGCTTGTGTAAGGAGTTTATTTGCATATATGGTCCAGAAGAGCCACCAACCTAAAAAGTCTCTAAAAAGCTTGCTTTGCTCTAAATAGTGTTATCAGTTTATGACACTAGAAAATACAGTGTTAGCAGAAAAAGTGTAATCCTTGCTGCTACCTTCAACGAAAGGCGTTAGCAAGAACAAGCTGTTCCAGGCAGCAGAATTAATGAAACCATGTTTCTTGTAGATGTTGGTCCTGGGCTTGAACTTTCTGGTTAAACAAGGGTGCCAATTTAAGCTTTTTGCATAGTTTTGATATGAATAATGTCTCTCCCCAACATGGATTCTTCAGCATCTGATAGAGGGGTAACTGAAGCCCGTCTTATTCTGGCTGGTGCAACTAATCAAGTCCCTGTCTCCCCTAGGCTGTAAATTTTCCTGAAACCTGTGTAGTTCTAAGGGACTTTGTTGAACCAGGTTCAAAAGTTGTCAGGGGGACACAGAGATGAGCTGATAAACACATAACTTTGATTGTGTAAGTCCTTATTTTCTTTGGAAAGCAAGATAGAAATATTCTACACAGGCAGATTTCAATGCAGAAAATGGATATTCATGGAAAAATTTGCGCTCTTTCCTGTCTTAGAGAGAGATGCAACTTGGCTTCTCTCCTCTGCATGATTAATGATCTATAGGGGAAGAAGTGTTTTAAGGTAACCTGCCAAGGATTTTAACAATTGTCTCTCTTCTTATTATACTTTTTCTAAATTCTTATTGTGCTTCATTTGGGGAGCAAAAGCTCACCAAAAAGCTTCTGCATTTTCACTTCCAGTATTTTGCTGCTTGTAGTTGCTCAGCATTTTAGTGAAGAATCTTTGAGCTTCACAAAGACCATGTGAATCAATTCAAGTGCCAGTATTTAAATTTTAACATGGGTTTTCTAAAGGCTAAAGTTTAAGTATTGATGTTAAACAGTTAACTAAAGTTCCTCTTTCAGTTACTCTGGTTTTTCTTATCCTACTCTTCTTCATTTGAGTAGACCATCTGTCATCAGTGCATCAGCCTAGACACAACCTGTATTGCCAAAGTGAAAATAAATAAAAAAAATAATCTTCCAAAACCCTCCAGTTTTCTTTATGCTAAAAAAAGAAAGAAGCACCAATGACAAAATCTCTTTTTATCTCTCACAGGCCCTCTTTCTCACCCAGAGGAAAGGTGGAAGGTTCTGAATATAAAAGGCCCAGATGAAGCCTAGTCAAAGCCTAGTGAGATTTGTTTTCTCTTTTTGTCTTGCCTTCACTAATTCAAGACTCAGAAGTGATATTAAACAGATCATTCTTCCTAGGAGCAGGACCTCAATTCTCCATATGTCCTAGGAAAATTGCAAAGCCCAACTCTACTCCTCATTATTTCTGCTCTTCTGGGTTTAACCAGTTGTTGCTGTGGCCAGTACCAGTGACAGGGTGACTTATAGTGTTGAATTCAAAGGAGACAGCACAAGGCAGTGCTAACAGTACCCCCTCTCTTTAACCTTGTTTTTCAAGGTATTGGAACATTTACCCCTTGGAAAACCTTTGTGTCACAACTGCAGTTCAGGGAAAATGGTTTATTTCATAATTCACAACTCATCAACATCCATTTAATCATTTTTGGCAGGACAAGGTGCTGAAACATCTAGTCTAGGTCATGCTTTGGCAAGAAAGGTTGGACAAGATGATCCTTGAGGTCCCTTCCAACCTGGGATTCTATGATTCATTGCTAGTTCAAGCAGCACACTGTTTTTCTGATGCAAACAGTGGTGCATAGTGCTATTTCTCAGCCTTTTTCACCCACTATTTCTCCCGGTGTCTGTGCACACAAATTCTCAATCATCAGAAAAAGGGCTGATCATGTGTTGACCAGTAGAACACTATCATTCATCAACACCTATCTATTCTCCCCAGTGTTGTTCTTCATGCTTGGGTTTTTAAATTTGTTTTTGTTTATTTGATTTTTTCTTTATTCTGTAGTATGTTTTTCACCTGTTACGTTATTAAAAAGCCGCAGTATTGCAGCAACCTCCCATTGACTTCTTTTTTTCACACATCCTGCTTTCTTTGATTCATGATTGATGTTATACAACAGTTCAGCAAGACAGCAGCAGGGAGGCCTGTAGGTACCCGCTACTCTGGTGTCTCACTGTATGTTCTCAAAGGTCTTCAAGCTATAAGTCTAAAATTAGATATTGACCTCCATCAATCCCTAAGCTCCTCTGAAGACCAAAGAGGGTTGTTTGTCCCAGGCCACAGTTATCAGGAGAGGAACAAGGACAGGGTAGGAGAGATGGAGATCAGCTGGAGGTGGAAGAGCTCTGGGAAAAGAGTGGGAGATGAAGCTAGGAACTGCAGCTTGGAGTTACCACCTTGTACTGAAGTTTTCCAATGTGCAAAAGTTTCAGAGTCTTATTTATTTTTTGTCTCTGTCTTTCATATTCCTCCAGCCCCCTTGCAGCAATAACCTCCCCAGGCAACTGCCTCCTTTGCCTGTGCTGAGAGGTGGCCTGGACTGCATTGCCTGGCCCTGAGCTGTTTCCAGTCCCCTGTGCTCTAGCTGCTGAAACCCTGGCAACAGCTTGCAGTGAGTTGATGAGAGCCTGACAGAGGGGATGTGAATAGCTTGCTGCTGATTGACAGCCCCCTCCATAGTTTGTCAGATTCATTATCTATACTTCAGAATTCCCTGGAGATCCCATAACTGTTTTCACAGGGTGCCAGAGAAACACGTAACAAACATGCAGCCCCCTTTCCCCAAGAGGTGGCAATCTATTTCTAAGATAAGAGGCAGTAAGTGGAATCAGCTTGTGGATGGCAGCAAGGAAAGAAAAAGACTTTTAAGATCCAGGAAATGCATAGATACAGCAAAGTCTGTTTCCCTTTAGCTAATGGCATCAGAGTTTCTTTGGCATTCTCTGAAAGTGGTGGTCCCAGAAGTGGACCATCAGCCTGAGTCTTATCCCCTAACTGAGTGGGTGTATCCCAGCCACAAAGCAGCAGAGAGCATCCTGTTGGATAAAGACCCAGAAATCTGGGTTCTACCTGCAGATGTTCATTCTGTTGATACAACAATAAGACTAAGATTTTTTATTATTTCCCAAGCAGCTGTCAAAGAGCATTTGAGGAAAGAGACTTCTAAGTAGTGTTTATGTGAGGAGTGATTACTCATGGAAAATTCCTCCTCTGAACTTTTCCAATTTCATTAACGAAGGAATGTTTATAAAGCAAAGCCCTGCTCAACACGCTGATATTTCTGAGTTCAGAGCTGCTCTTGTGGCAGTTGAAATTGAGTTCATGCATCAGTTCGAGAGCACGTATTACATCCGGGCGGAACAAGGACCTGCTTGTGGCAATCATGAGAGAAAATATCCCTTGTGCAGCAAAAGGGCAAGTACTGAGAATATGAGTAAATGCATCTGAGATAGCTTTGTGAAAGCAGTTTCTAGCTCAAAATATTGGCTAAAGTCATTATTACTTGGGCAGAATAAAAATTAAATTTTGTCTTGGGCAAATGTTGGCAAAGATGAATGTTCAAAAGAGAATTGAATATCATATTCCTTATTGTTACTAGTAGCTATACAGTGTCCACCTTGAGACAGAGGTTTGTTATATAATTACAAGGTTCCTTACAGGTTTTCAAGCTTAAAATTGGATCCTCTTTAAAGCTAGGCTAACATAACCCATTTTTTATTTTTTTTTGATTTACCATCTTTTCTGTTGTTTCAGCCTGAGATACTGAAATGCTGTTTCACAAAGGCTGAAAACCCCTGCTGTTTGTCCTGCTAAGTTATCCAAAGTCTACCTTATTTCAAAACCCAGCTAGCCACAGTAACAGTCCTATGCCATTCATATTCCCATGCTGTCTATTTTCAAGCAGTAGGTTGAAAGTTTGCTATGATAAGGTACCACATACTGCTTTTGGAATTGATCAACTCTTTGAACTTTCATATTATCTTTCTCTGAAGGATGATGAGAACATTTGCAAAAGTAGGTACTTCTATCCCCATTTTGCCATTGAAAGATGGAGGGATGAAGAGCTGTCTGAGGCTATAAGCTGATGGAGTCAAACCCAGACGCTTTCCTTGTGCTCCCCAGGATGATGGCATATTTTCATTTACAACCTTAGGACTACCAGCTATTTCTAGTCTCTGCTAGTGACCAGCCGCTAAAACTCATCTCTCCCACAGCATATTCCAACGTAACAAAAATTGGAGAACTATGGTCACTTTTGATGGAATTTTGGTACTGGGGACACAGTGCCTGTGATTTCCAGTAGAAGGGACTAACAATAAAGGAAATGTGACAGTGCTGAGAGTGGAGACCTCATAGCAGCCTTGCAGTATCTGAAGGGGGACTATAGGGATGCTGGGGAGAGACTCTTCATTAGGGACTGTTGTGATAGGACAAGGGGCAACATGTTAAAACTTAAACAGGGGAAGTTCAGATTTGATATGAGGAAGAAATTCTTTAATGTAAGGGTGGTGAGGCACTGGAATGGGTTGCCCAGGGAAGTTGTGAATGCTCC
>JANRGW010046648.1:0-42219 GCA_024733675.1 Psilopsiagon aymara | reverse complement strand
AGAGAAGAAGCAAGCCTTTATCATATTAAGCCTGCACAGTGAAATTTCAGCTCACAGCTGAAAGTAGCCCTATATATTTGAAGTAGGCAGCGGTATATTTCTGTCTTTTTCTTTCTGTGAATCTTACCTACATAAGTCATGTAAAGTATTGCTTAAAATTTATAGAAACCACATTATAACTGATAATGGTGCTTTAGCAGCATCCAGTACCATCCTGTGGGGTACAAAGTGAACCATTGTAGGAGTTGAGCTAAAAATATTGCATTAAAACTTAGCGAAAATAAAATTTTTATACTTGATTTGCTCATGGTCATATGGCTGCAACTAAATACAATTTGATCTGTCACTTCAATGCAGAGAAAAATAAGCAATTTTGGAATATTTTAAATGAGCTTGATATTAGATTCAATAACTCAGAATGACACAGGAAATAGCATTTGCAACATGATTGGTTCATTACTATTTAGTAATTGCAGTCCATCATTTTAAAGGGAAACTAAAACACAAACAAATGATCTGCATTCACCAGACTCTGTATCTGAGTTGTCATTTTGGGGATGGCTTTAGAAGATGCAAGTTGTGTATGTTTGGAAGCATATATTTTTCTCTCATCTTCATCATTTCAAGAGAGCAATTTTCATCATAAACTAACATGTCAGCCAAAGCATCTACATTTTAAAAAAAATATTATTTCACAGTTTTCCACAGGCACATTTGATGTAAACCCTGGAGGTGTATTCCCTGAGTACCTATTACCTCCATTTTAGGGAAATTACATTAAATTATTAGTGACAAATTTACTTGTCTGCCAATGTGTTTTTCTTGAATTTTACTACAACATCAATACTTGGCTGTTTTATATGGGCCCTCATTTACCTGTCTTTGAAGGCAGTCACCCCTCTGGGAGCTTTGCCTGTCACTAACATGCACTAGGAAGAGTCTAAGTTTAACATTTGCTGTTTTGAATTAGGGGAAAAAAGTATGTTGCACTTTAAAAATATGATATGCTTTTCTGGCAAATCATTTTAATGTCTCCTGTCTCTGTTTTTAGAGAACAAACCCAGTTGTAAGTGCAGTATGCTCAAAGGAAATGTTGGTTTGTCAGCATAAAGGTGTTCACCAAGAGCTCTGACACCCAAGAAGAGGGGCTTAAACACCTGTTGTCTTGTACACCTTAGATTTGGGCAGTTACCAGGTTTTACTTGTGTTTGTGTCTATTCCAGAATCATTTCCAGTTTAGTGCCAAAACAAAAGCAGATGGAAAGTCGAACTGAGAGCACGTGTCAATTGCAGAATTTAAAATCTCTATTATAATTGCATGAGGAAATGCAACTATGAGGCATATGGAAAATAATATGGGCCTTTTAAAGCAGTCACAGCATGTCTGGGAGTGAGGTTTACTTTGCCTGGCTTTTTTTTAGTCTTTAAGGTCTTTGTCCTCAAATGCAATTAGTGTTAATTCCAAATAAATGAGTGTTTCTGGAGTCACTATGCTGCAGTAATATTTAAGTCTGCAAAAAATATGCTGCTGTTTGAAACCAAAGCCTTTGCAGTCCAAGTTCCTCCTGTTGAGTACAGGAATGCAGGGTTGCATTTTAAGGAAGGAACTCTTAATGCTTGAACCTTCAGGCATGACTGATGTACTAGCAACTAGCAGCAGTGTAGCACCTTATGCTGTAATCTGCTCAGATCTTGAAAAGAAGTGAGATTCTACAAGTTCAGTGATGGCCAAAGATTTCTGGGGAATACTTTGGTGCTTCAGCAAATACTATTTGCTATAGAATGGCACAATATTTTGTTCCCTAAAATATTGATTGCTGATTTTGGAGGTTCTGTTTTATTGGAGACAAGGGGATGTCGCCATTCCACATCACTAACTCGAAGTTTTAGAAGCTCAAATTAATGAATGCCTCGAAACTTACGTGAGAATTCACATGGACAGAGCTGTGAATTGTTTTCATACTATTGTTCTGGGAGAGATTCTTTGCCAGTAAACTGATACAAACAACTCTATTGAAGTCAGTGAAGCAATGGTGCTCTATTGCAGCAAATAATCTGCCCTGTGGCTTCATTTATTTGTGTATCATTTACTGCCTTGTGAACAGATTCTGTTATAGCCCTTTGGGTGTTATACATTGTAAACAAGAAAGGAGCTTGTTGATAGCAATAAATTCTGCATCAACCTTCAAGTGGTTGAGATTTTTAGTGCTAGAACATCAAATTTCTGGAACTTGGTAAGTCCAGAAAACTTAAGGAGGTGAAAAATCAATTACAAGGCCTGCTAATGTGGAGTAGATAAGAATGATTTAATCAAAATCCTCTCAGTTTAGCAAAGCAGTTGATTAAAAACAGCTTTTAAATGGAACTTTTGTTACCTTAAGATAACTTGTGCTCTACAAAGAGAGAAGGGGAGGATCTCTGAATAGCAAGACTGTAGAAGAAAGGTGATGGTAGAAACACAATTAAAGGCAGAATCACTACTTTGTTTAAATGGCTGGATTATCCTACTGGTACTTGGCTCCTGTTTTTGATTGGACTGATAGCCCCAGCCCAAGGGTTATGGTCAGGGATTGGACCCCTGCTGTACTATTTGCCTACATGCCCCCATACTCTGAAAGTACACCATCTCTACTCCAAGGAGCTTGTAACATAAACAGGCTTTTGCACATATGCGCTCATGTACAACTGATCCCAGTTGCATTCTGATGAGATAGACATAAAGAGGAGCAAATGTGAGAAGAGCCAAAGACAAGGAACAGCGCCATGACTCTCTTAGAGAGCAATCTTTTTCTTAGTTGTTTTAGTGCTTCAGGAATTTTGTTCCAATACTGAATACAAGAGAATTAGGCAACATACTAACATGAATTATAAAAACTCTTAGTGTTTTTTTTCCATTTCTGTTTATTTCTATTTCACCATTCTTAAACTTAACTTTTCTTTCACATCTGTGCTTGCTCAAAGTAGTATTTCAGAGACTCTGCTTTGCCTGTTTGGCACTGGGACTGCCATAGATCCATGAGAATTCTACTGAATGAGTGTTACTTTTCCTTGCATTATACAAAAATCTTAAGCAAGCAGCAAAATAGAACATATACTGAAGACTTACCTCATAATTCACTTTGATTAATTCCTTTACTGAATCAAAATGATTATATAAATCAATGCAATTTTAAACTGATTAACCTCAAACCCTCTTAATTAGAAAACAGGGGCTTCAGAGTTCCCCTGCAGTATTTGAAATGCCTTTACATGATTTTGCCTGACTTTTTATCTTAGGACTGAAAATAGAAAGTATGTATTATGGCCATTAAATATAATTTGATGAGGAAATTATATTGCTCAAGGACTTTCTTCCTTTCTCAGAAGTTGCTATGCCCAAATGCTTGCATTGTTAGTGCAAGATATTTTGGCCTAGAAGGAAAGTGGGAAAGCCAAGGGGTGCCTGACTACATGCACACGCAGAATAACTTCACAGTCCAAGTCATTACTAAGTAGGCAACAATCAACAAAGCACCAGTGGTTATAGTTTTCCTTTGCTTATTCCAAAACCTACCAAGAGAGATGAAAGTGGGAAGCATCTCTATCTTCTATTCTGTTTCATACATTGTAGCACCAATACATTTGAAGGGTGGGATTGTTGCACTGCCTATTGATCTAAGCTCTTAACATGTGTAAACTGGCAAGTTAAGGCTTTTGCACTAATTTTCAGTAAAAAACATGCGAGCATTTTTAAGATAATAATTTATGTGTTCCTCTTCTCATGTTGGACTGTTGCTGAGGGGGTGTCAATGTCTAGGTGCAATCTGATTTTGATGCATTTTCACCCTCATACCACACATCTCCCACCTGCTGGTCCTTGCAGAGTCAACATTTACATATCAATTAAATAAGGGTGAGAATCTGGAATGTGCACCTCACAAATAGATGACAAAAACAGAGTTAGACAGATTGCTTTGTAATTTGTATAAGGAACCTGTTGGCTAACAGGGTGGGAAAAGTCATGTGTGCTTCAGATGTTGGTGTTTGGCAAAGCTTGTGTGATGATGCTTGTGTGTAATTATATACTTTAATACTACTGATGTCAATGACTCATTAAATTGGGAAAAAATTTACCTGTGGCATAACGGTGGCTCACGTAAGTGAAACAATTTAAAATACAAGCAAGACAGTTTTGAACAGGGAACTTTAGAGCAGTCACTCTGGGTGATGTCTGTTGATCTTGCTGGGAATTGTTCCTTTCTCAGTCAGAAAACCTCCAGATTGTACTGCAATTGTCTCACCACCTGACGATGGTAGCTGAACAAAGACCTGCCGAGCCATGCCTGTGCAGAAAATGTGATATTATTCAGCAAATGTTTAAGGAAATATATTTTAGTGATTGTACAGTACTAATTTCTCTCTTTTTTTAATATAGTTGCAAATGCAGACTGTAGCTTTATTAAAATGTTTTCCTGCATCTATTCTCCATTTTAAATATATGAGAGAAACATGGATGATAGCTGCTTCTCCTAAGCTATTTCCACTAAGCAAATACAAATTTCTTAGTGGAATATATGAAGATTGTTGAATATTCCTGCTAATATGTTAAGGATTATTTTTGTCTCAGGTTAGAGAACAACAGTGTAATTACATCTATTTGTTCTGAACCTTGGAGCTTGTTGCTCTAAACTTACCTCTGTCTCTGTCTTGTTCTTTTTGTCGTCATAGAATCATAGAATAGTTAGGGTTGGAAAGGACCTTAAGATCATCTAGTTTCAATCCCCTTGCCATGGGAGATACGGTAGAAACTTATTGTGCCTTGAAATAAACTGTATTTCGCATTGCTTGGTGCCAATTTCCATCCCTTATGTTCTAGTCTCAGATATTCTCTCTCTCTGTATATAAACACACAGGTGCTTTTATATATATATATATATATATATATATATATATAAAAGATATGTATACATATCTTTTATATATATATATATATATATAAAAGATATGTATACATAAGTCACATGTTCTGGTTAACAAGAGATTTTTATGAATGTGTTGTTATGTATGTATACGTGCATGTAGAAAACATGTGTAAGTACACAGGAGAACATGAGGTGTACAGCAGCATTCCTAGTCTGCATCTTTATACTGTTGTTCACTGCACCTGCTTTTTCTATATATATCATCCTGTGGTTTATCGTGAGCACAGGTTTCAGTTGTGCGGTCTATCTGCAGCTAACTGTCTGTTTCCTTGGCAGTCGATCTTACAAATCACAGTTAATATTATTACCCTGTAGCACAGCATAAGGGAATTGTTCAAAATGTAAAAAGATTCTTTAGTTTCTAGCAGAGAGAAAACTTTGTGCCTTTATTCCTGTGCGCCTAATCTCTTGTTTTAGCTCAAGATGGAGGGTTTATGATTAATACAGTTGATGCAGAAAATGGCCGGTTGCTTAGTTTCTTTTAGATGTATCATGCTCAGTGCACACGGTCTCTGAGCATCAGTTAGAGGAAAGTGACAGCAGACTTGACCTTTCTCTCCAAATCATATGGGGGTGGGGTGGGGAAAGAATTAGCAGGATACAACTGCATTTCAACTTGGTTTAACTGATAACTTTCATATTTAGAGATGCTAATATGTTCTGGAAATACAAAATCGCTTTCTAGCGAATGTGGTCACATGTTATTTTAAATGATATTTTAAAATTTAGCCTCTGTCTGCATAATAAGGTGCCTCAAAGATATTTTACTGACTTGGCTAATGCTCCTAAAAGGTCAATACAAATATTTAGCCTCTACTTTTACTTCTGCTGTTTCACAGATTGGACCCATTTTTAATTTAGAGTCATCTCACTGAATTTTTTAAGGACTATTTAGATGGCTGGTGAGAAGGCATGAACAATAGGTCCTATATGCAGGAAGGTGTTAGTTATAAAATGGCTTAAATTGGCTTTAATGTAACTGGAAACTACACTGGGAGATTTAGCAGGGTTTTTCTGTAGTCACCAATTAGTGCCATTAGAAAGTCTAATACACACAGCGTGGCCTGGCAGCAGCTGTGATTGATACAAAGCTCAGCCAATCACACTGGGCCTGTGTCAGCTCTCATTAGTCTGTCATCAATTACCAGGATTTTAGACTAATTTGAATGAAAAGTAAAAACACATTGTTACCACAAATTTCATCAAGTGAATATGCTCTATAAGGAAATAGATCAGCTATGACCTCTTTGACATTTTCAAAATGTTTAAAAGCTGAAGTTAATTCTTTGTGATGTCCTTTCATCTTTAGTTGACAACAGGGAGACCTGGAGTGGTGACAGGCCTTGTCAAGTGATTCTGCCTTATCAAAAACAATATCCTCCAGATCTTTCCAACTAAATATTCTAATCTTAGATAATTGCATTTAAAATTCTGTGTAGCTTTTATGCGTTCCCTGAACCATTTTTTGTGTTAAGCAACACATCTTTTCTCACGAGGCTTTTTTCACTCCAGAAAGTTTAATGGTTATTCCCACTGGGTGAGGAGATGTGTGGAGCAATATCAGATGGAGGCTGAAGCGCTGGGATGCCTGCTCCATGCTCTATGTGCTATCTTGGCTGGGCTTGGCTGTCTCAGGTCCTGGGTGCCAATATAGGTGCAGTCATTTGAATTTTAAGATTGTCTATGTCCTTACACAACAACGGAACAGCCCTTCTGTCCCCACCATCACAGCCTCCTCTTGTTCTCTGATTACATATCTTTCCATTTTGGTCAAGTATTCAGGCAAAAGTCCCATTTTGGGTGTATGATTGAGAGAGACCTATGAGATAATGCCACTCCACTTCAGAGTGGGAGTTTTTAACATCTGTGCACTAGAGCAGCCATTTCAGCATGCAAAATTAAACACAATGGATTTTTCATAATTTATATTTTCTTTTTTATTTTCCTCATTGGGAGGTTTCTTTTCCCCAAAGAGAGTTATAAAAATCAGTATTTTCAGATATTTAATTGGGGAATTTCTTGTTTCATGAAGGAATGAGCAGGTTAATACAGGTGACAAATCCACTGTTGGTATTCCTAGCTGTGGGACTCCCGCATCTCTATTTGCAGACACCACTGCAGCAGCTTCTCCCACTCCGGGCCCCATCTCCCTTCTTGGCCCTCCTTTCTGGAGTGTTGTTCCAGGCTCCCAAAACCAATAGCACTGCCTGTGCCCACTGTAGTCAGTACTCCTCCTGTAGATTGGATTATGTAACATTTTCGGAACTACAAAGCTCATTTCAATAAAATAAAGTAAAAAGACACAATCAAATTTTTTTTTTTCCCTACCCTGGTAGATTTTTCCTGGCTATTTTCATGTCTTCCAAATCAAAATATAAACTAGGTCAAAGACTGATGTCCTAGCAGAAGTCTACTCTACAAGCTGGTATTTTGGAGCATGTCTACCATTGGACAGATCTGAAATGAAAGAGAATTCAGTACACAAGTTGTTAATAATCAACTAGTTTATTCAGTCAATATTTCTTCTTAGCTGATGTTCTCCTTAAATTAATTCTTTGCTCATCCTTTTAGTGATAGCTCTAGTTTTTTTAGGTGTGCATTTACATGCCATGTCAGTAACCTCTCACATAGATTTTTGCTGTGTCAGTAAACATTTCTGAAAATAAGATTTTCAGGTGTGAATTATTTATACTATATGATAAGCAAGTAGAATGTTGAAATTCAGTACCAGTTCATAAGAATTTGTTATGCTTGATTTCTGTGTCTTCTCCCCTAACCAGGCTTCTGTTAGAAAGAGTACTTTATTCTTTTCTGACACATACTAAAGGTATTATGCAAACACAACTTGTTCATTATAATCTGTTGAAAATGAAGGCAGCAGAAAGCTGAATTTCATTTTATAATTTGATCTAAGAGAAGATTTTAATGGAAAACAGCAGTCAGCTGAAGGTGTCAGGACTGACTGCAAAAGCTGATTTTATTATGATACTAATGTCAGGCAACCCATATTCTCTCCCTGCTGACATAGCACAGTCCTGTGGAATGAGTGAACAGCATTGCTCACACACACTGTGTGCTATGGGAGCAGGACCTGCACCCAGACATACTCCATTGCGTAGAACCTCACTTGTCAAAAATAATCACTTAAGAGGGGCAAAGAACCAATATGTGTTATAGGAAAGTTCAGTTGTTTCTCCATGTATCCTCTGAACCTCTTGAATTCAAAACAGTAGATGTCAAATAGAGAGTGGGTTTCTCCTCAGCTGTTTTGCCATTTGCTTTGGAGTAAGTCACAGTTAGCACAAGAGCCCAGGTAAAAGTTCTACAATCCTCTCCAGGTTTTGCTATGATCAGTATGGTTTGCACTGTTGCATTTCAGGGGAAAAGGGTAATGATAAATAATTTATACTTTTGAAATGTTCCAGTTGTTAGGTCAATTCTGTAATTTGCATGGACTATCACTCCTTCCCCAAGTTTCCCTTATGTCAGCTGCAAATTACTTGAATAGCAACAGGAAAGCTGAATATAGTTTGGTTTGGGCTTCTGGAAATCCAGATTATACTGTTGCATAGTTTTCATGAGTCTATTTGAAGACAGAAAATAAGATATTTCAATTATTGTATTTAGAAATATATCAGCACTGTTTACTTTTTAATAAAACAAGCATGCTATTTGATTTTTGTATGTTTTTACCTCCTTCTTCAATGAACAAATGCATATGCACACACCATGGATATGTAATATAAATACATATATCAATGCTTTTTACCTGAAATATTGTGTATCTGGAAATTCCAGGAAGGGTGGACATTTCTGACATACTGCTTTCTCTTTTTAGAGTGGAAAATTATGAAATGCCATGTACACATTTGTGAATTTGATGAAATAAATGAATCCTCATAAAGAGCAGACAGAAGCTGCCTCATTGTCACTGACTTGTGTTCAAGCCTCAATTTTATTTTCTTTTTGTATTTTTACCAAGGAAAGTTGAGCCAAAAGCCACGCTGGTTTTTCTTCCTTGTCTCTACCAAAGTAACTTTGAGTGTTAGGGTTTGTATTTTCTTCTGCATGCTGTGTCATTTTTCTAAGAGAAGCTGCTGTCCTGAAGAGGTCCAACAGCACACATGTTCAAACTTTAAAAATGGTAACTTTTCTTTTGCCTTCAAGCTGCACAAATCCTAATTTAGTTAGACTTGCTGTTTAGGGTTGTAATATAAATAAGTGTAGTAAAGTGTTTCTCATTGCTTAGTGCTCTATTACTGACTATGAGAGATGTGAATTTGGACTAGAGAAGAATTTTCTGTTAACTGAAACCTCCAGAGCTTTCGCTATAGCTGAAAACCTCTTCACTCTAAGCCTTGAAGTATGCTGTGTACCCCCCTCTCAAAATCCATTATTGCTTAATAAGCCATTGGATGGTGGAAAAGCTTCTTCTACAAAAATAAGCACCAACAGAAGTACCTAAATGTACATATTTATTTCAGAACTGTTCTGCTAAGGGTTCTAACAAGTATGCATCAAGCAGTCTGATGTCTTCACTTAAGAGAACTCTCTAATAGAACTATTTCTTTAACAAAGGTCTGCTTGTCCTAATTGCATGGTAAATTCAGGGTTGCAGAGCAGTGAGAACAAATTTAGTATGAACAGATTTATCCTCCTATAAGGTATTCCAGGTGGAAGGCTGAAGGTACCAAGATTTTGGTTTGTTTTTTTTTTTTTTTTTTTTTTCCAGTGGATGAATAGAAAAAAGTTACAGAGAATTTCATTTTTAGGAAATCTTGAAATCTGACAGCAGAGAAAAGCAACACATATGCATGTATGCGATACTTCTTTCCATAGCTGGGACTCATGCATGTAGGCATGAACATGTATATAAACACGCACACATAGATTTGTTAAGTAATGGAATTGTTTTCATGTCTGAATCATTTCCCATGTGAAACCTAATATTTTTCTATCCCTAAAATTAGGTATTGTATGAAATCTACTAAGTTAATCTTACTGAAGTACTTTTAATTAATAACTGCCATTAGAATGCGGCAAGGCTCAGCGGTGTTCACTCAAATCAGTTAACAGAAGAGGATATCTCTTTTCCAGCAGATCTCAGCTTTCATTAGTGGTATGTAAAGGAGTTCAATTTACCTGGAGTAGTATAAACCTTTTTGAAAGAGGTGCCCATTCCACTGAAGAATCATTCTCCACATACTCTAAATACTGTACATATTTACCAGATTTAAATACATATTTACATACGTAAGATTGACCCAGTTGAATGGAATGACTCCCTCGATACCTTTTATAGTCTATTAGGTAAATAAGCATCTCTGAAACGGGCTCGCTTTTCTTTGCACAGTAGACAGTAATGTAGATGGGATTAGAGTTTTGGGTCTCTGTATGGTAGCTGGGCTGACAGCTTACTGGAAAAAATAGTTCTTTTTCTCTACTGCAGATATAGACATAGATACATGAAACAAATAATGGAACAAAAGTTGTTTAAGATGTGGCATGTGCAGTGGGCAGTGGAGCCGAGCAGGGGTTGGGCTGTATGTGACGACAGTCCCATGGTACCATTCGCAGTGCTGTTGTGATCAATGCCACCTCCATGCTGCAGCCTTCGTCCATTTCATCCCCTGCCCACTATATAAATCTGTGCTTCAAAGCATTTCCTGTCCTATGAACAGAATCCTAAGCAGTGCCATGAGATTCCACTGCACAGGCTCTGAGCAGACACAGTAACATCACACTGTTGCATGACACCAAGAGTAAGAACTAAATGTTTCAGAAATTTGAAAGCTACTCCAAATGATCACTAAAAGTTTTGGCCCTTTGCCTTCTTTGAGGTATTTCACAATGAAGTTGTGAAAATTCTTCATAAATGTTTAAATTTAGATATAGGCTTTTATCATAGATGCAGGAGGCAGCAAAATGTAGGTTGAGTAATTTGCCAAATACCATGAAAAAAGAGGAAAAAAGAACACATGGAAGCAAGATTTTAAGCTGCTTTTAACTACTAATATATTCTTCACAATAATCTTCATCTCTAGGTCTCAGAGTGCTTTGCTGGGGGTATTAAGTATTACAAAAATCCAAAAAATAACTTTGTTTATTGGGGAATCAAGGCAGGGACAGAAGTTTGTCATTCAACTTTAGACAGAGAGCTAACCAGCCTCTCTGGTGGACACTCTTGGCTCCCATTCCCAGAATCAAATTGATTTTTTATCTTCTTAGTGAGCTATGTCCTGGGTTCAGCAGTGGCAGTCATTTTTCTTGTTCTTGGTAGCTCATGCAGTGCTGTGTTTTTGACTTTAGCCTGAGGGCAATGCTGATGACACATCGATGGTTTAGCTGTCCCTAAGTAATGTTTACCCCAATCAAGGACTTTTCAGTCTCCTGCTTTACCAGTGAGGACAGACACAAGCTGGGAGGAAGCAGAGGCAGGACACCTGACCCAAACTAGCTGAAGGGGTATTCCATACCACAGCATATCATGCTCAGTATAGAAAATGTAGAGAGTTATCTGGAAGGGCTAGATCACTGCTCAGTTGGGCTGGGTATCGGTCAGCAGGTGGTGAGCGGTTGTATTCTCTTCCCTTGTTATTCCACTTATCATTATTACTATTGGTGGTAGTAGCAATGGTTTGTGTTATACCTTAGTTACTGGTAGCAGCAGTGGTTTGTGTTATACCTTAGTTACTGGACTGTTCTTCTTTCAACACACGAGATTTATATTCCTTCGATTCTCCTCCCCATCCCTTTGGGAGAAGGGGGAAGAAGAAAGGGGAGGAGTGAGAGAGTGGCTGCGTGGTTCTGAATTACAGGCTGCGCTTAAACCACAGCAGCTGCCAAAGTACAGGTAGGAATAGCTCCACTATTTTGGTTTCTTAATGTGGTAAGCACAGGCTGTTAAGAGCTGCAGTGGTGGTGGAGGGCTGGAGATGGTCACTGACAGATCACAGGTTTCTCTTGCCTGATAACGCCGCCCTCTGCCTGTGCTGCTGCCCCCATGCCTTATGGGGCAGGTTATTGGGATGTATTTTTGAGCACATGGGCTAACAGTGCTGAAAAGATGGATCACCAAAGTAGCTAACTGTCTGTGTGAGAGGCAAGGTACATGATTTTCTCATAGTCTTGTGTTCAGCACTGTGCTCTGGCTGTAAAACCTGACTGCTCCTTGGTGGAGGGACCAGAAGAGATGATGCATCCCTACTGACTGGCTCTCATCCCAGAGCCCCAAGCAGAGCTTTTTCAATGAAACCCATCAGCATCTTGTGACCAAAAATGTCACAATCATCTCAGATACTATGAAATCTTTAAAATTACATGTAATTAAGAGTTTACTGCAGTAGAGTGAAGGCTAATGTCTACATGAGGGTTTGGTGTGTTTTGGTGAGGGTTTTTTTTTAGTTATTTGATTATTTCAGTTATTTGATTTTGTTTCCAAATTTTACTCATGTCAGTAGTAGTATTTAGCTTGTTCCTTATTTGCTTTGAACAATGAATTATATTTTTAGCTGAAAATAAAAAGGGAATGCTGAGAGCTAGGAATTTATTTTGCACATTGATTCTTTCAGTCAAAGTTGACCATACAATACAGAAATCAAATGTTAACCTCTGAGCAGGGGTGTGAGCACTTCCTAGACACCCTGTGCTGATAATCCATCTGTTGTTCTATGCAGAGTCTTTTGCTTTTGGTGATTAGAATCAGAAATCTGCAAATTATACTGTGGCGGCAGCATGACTCTGAACTGTAAATACACACACTGACATACTGACAGGGACTGCTCAGCTTGCTTTACTCTGGGCCAATTTATCACCTACTGATTTAGAGAGCTGTTCTAGTTTTATCTTACTGATTTGCAAATTCTAGTGACCAATTACATTTCCAACATCAGTTATTTTTATTATGTAATTTGTTTTACTGGAGCATATAGAAAAGCCAAGCCCTACTTCAGAGAGCTTGCAGTCTAGTTTTAGATATATAGCAAGGATCATAAAGAGAAAAATGAGTTAGCACATATAGCAATGACAGTTACTTGGTCTTGGCATGTGCCTATCTTGCTGCTCAATTTAAGCTCCTTAATTCTGGTGGGGAGAGGAGGGAGAAATCAGTTCTTTCAGACAGCAAGTCAAAAATTAATTTCCACAAGAATTTCTGATACTAAACCCATGATGGATGTCACTGGGAGAAGAGATGAAGTGAAATACTAATTGGAGAGGCAGGATGAAGTGAGACAAGCAATGAGCAGAGATGTAAGCTGAGTGGCGATGAACAAGGACAAGCTCAGAACGTGAGGGAACACCTCTGAAAGCAGTGGCACAAGGGAAGGTAATAGGAAGGCTTTCTGCCCAACTGTAAAGAGGTGTGACAGATTTTGGTGACCTGCAAAATCCAGGGAAGAAAACAGCAACTGAGAGATCAGAAGCCAGGTGACAGTTTTGGTGGCCAAGATGGGACACAGGCTGTAGTGCAGTGCTGCAGGAATTCGGGAGCTAACACAGCTCAGATTCATCATGATGAGAGATTTTTCTGGTACTAGAGCAGTTCTCCTGTTCTCCAGGAAAAGCTCGGGGAAAGAAAAAATTGAGAGGGTTTGAAATTAGGGCCACACTTTGCATTGAAAGATAATGTAAAAAGATTTTCTTATGGGGAATATATTTTACCAGCAGAGGTTTCAGAATTCCTTAATTTCTGTTACATACTACATTGAAATACTAGAAACACAAGTCTTAGAAAATAGAAATTCTGTTTGTGAGGTAACATTTCTATTAATATCCAGTGAACTTAGCACATTTATATCTGTTAAAGTTTGTCTTTCTTTTGTATTCTAAAACTTAAAAATAGACTCATCCCATTGCACTGCCTTATGGAGCAGTTCAAGTTGGTTTGCAGAATTATGGAAGGAATGCTACCAAGGAAAAGATCATTGTATATACCCAAGGATAATACCCTAAATGTGAGTATTTGCAAAAAGCTATGGATTAGAAGCTGAAACAGTAACGCTTTCAAAAAGAGCTATTAATTTCAACATGAAAATGTGCTGATATAAATCGTTGTTTAGTATATTGACTGCGCTGGCAGTAGGAGCTGCAGGGCAGATGATTCTCTGCAGCGGCATCCATACTGCTTTGCACCTATTCAAATGCAAGACTTGGCTACATGGATAATATTTATTCAAGTGCTTTTTAAAAGACATGAACAAATGTGCACTTTTTCACTGTCAATTTATCACCCTCAGTCTGATAGCAAAAGGGAAGTGAAATCCAAAGAGAAGAATGGTAAAAGAAAAATACCAACAATATTCCAGTCATTTTATAAACTGTTTCTCTGTTTTGAAGTAACCCTGTTATGGTTGTGTTATGTCCAGAGCTTTTCCAGTACCTGAATGGTTTTGTAGGTGGGTGCATGTTGTGGATGCCAGGAGGTGAAGTAATCTATTTTTCCGTCCCTACATTAGGTTTTCTATGCACCAGTATGTTTAGCTGTTTTTTGCCAAATAAAACCAAGTCAGTAGCTTGGGAATGGAGCTTATAATGTTGACCAGTTCCTTTTCCTTTGTCAGCTACAATTTGGAAAATCAGAGGAGAAGAAAGAAAGGTCCCACATTGCTGTTTGTGAATTGTTCAGGTGGTTTTGGTTAGTTTCTTACCTTTCCTCAATGGAATAAAGATTTTGAAAATATTTGTGATTTTTCCCATTCAAATGCCTGCCTAAATGGAAATTTGTAAAATGTAACTTATTAGGGCAGATGTATGGAAAGAATGTTCATTGGTATTCACTGTGTATTTATTCTTTCTTAAAAAAATCAAAAGGATACCCATTGAATCCCAGAATTTTTCAGTCTGGAGTAAGTGGAGTACAGACAGCAACTAGAAATAGTGCAGCCATATACCAGTGAGTCCGTTTACACATCCATTTAGCAGTTCCAACAGAGCACATGCAGCCCCAGTTCCTAGAATGGAGCAGGTGACTCTGTTTCTTTTTCTTTTTATGTGTCAGAATGATCTGTCTGCTGAAAAAATCAACTGAGGGCAAAAAAGACTGATGTGGTGGCAATTTTTAAGGTTTGAATTATTTTAGGACCCCATGTGGTTCAAGACTGTGCTAGTGTGTGGAGACATAATATGAAACTGTCTCAGCATCAATCAAGCCAGCTTCTTTATGAAGAGTTGCAAAATACAAGGAAATCACAACAGCCTGGGAAAGCAAACAGGATTTCATGCATTGTTTTGTTATCCTGTGTAGTAATAAAACTGTAAGGTAAAGAGGAGGTGCTTTAATTCAGGTTTTTACACCCACCAGTTGAAGCAGATGTGGTAATTTTGGTCTCTTCCTTGACATACATCTGAAAATCAGTAAGTACTCCTTTGACCCTGGGTTATTTGACAGGTCTTTCCCATGCAGATGAGAATAAGATTATGAAAAGATTAGTGATGATTTCTTGAAATATTTATTTTTTTTAAGGTGGCATTATCTGAATCTTTTTCTTCATTATCACTATTATTATGACTACTACTATTGTAGTAGTCTGGGAGAGAGCATCCTTCTAAAATACTTTTTAGTGTAACTAGGCGATGATGTTTTTCACAGCAAAATACTATCAGCCTGGGTTCTACAAACCAGCTTTTTAAAAATCCCTCTGGGTGTATAATTCCTTCTCAAGCTGTCTCAAAGCACAGGCAATGCAAAAATTGTGAATTATTAAATGGTTGCTCTTAAACTTTTGAAAACTTTCTTGTGGATGGAAAAGCAGATTGCAGAATCATTATTCTAAAGTCTATCTATCCAGAGTACATCTGGCAGTATGATGAATTTGAACACAGAAGCAAAAGTCGCAACAACATAATGCAAAATATATTCCATTTCTGCGGCTTGTGTAGCTCTAGACTGAAAATGAAAAAAGTCATAACCATGGAAAAAATACAGTAAACCAAAGGGAAAAGTGAAAACTGTGTCACTGGTTTTTGCAGCATGTTGATTCGTTGTACAGATTTGCAGTATTACATAGAGGTTGTGTCTGGGAGAGATACAACATGCTCTGGGACAGAAAGTATTTTCAATGAAAAGGCCATTAGCAATGGATAAATGGGTGCAAGTGGGTGCAGCATGTCCAGAACACCTCTCTACAAGGATGTAAAAATCTCTCTCTCAAGAAAGATCCGTTTTTTCCAGTGGACAGGTGTCATGGAGACCAGCACTCCAGATGTATTATTATTTTTCTCTGACATGCAGTCCTTCCACTTCTGTCACGCACACACACACTCTCACACACACAGCGGGTGTATATTGTCTGTCTTTACACGTATAGACATGAGGTCAAAGAAGGCACTCAGCTGCTTATCAGCCTCATGTATGCCTAAATATGATTATATGTATCGCCATTAACAAGTTACGACTTAATGACTACATTTAAAAATAATCAGTGAGATTTTAGCTTTGGAATGGAGAATACAGAAGGTGTTTTCTTACAAGGCAGAGTTTAAAGCTGCATCAAATGAACTCCAAAGAATCACCTCGAGATGGTGGGCTCGACAGATGCATGCCTGCATCGCCTCCGTGCTGCAGAAACTGCCTCTGTGCATGGAATGTAGGGAATGCTGGGCTTATTTTAATGCTATTTAAAGGGAAAAGCTGAACTCTAGACTCATTTCTAGGAATACAAAGCAGGCCAGAAGGTCTTAGTAGTTTGGACCCTTCAGTAATTTTTTGCTGTCTGCATTCTTATAATGTAATTTATTGTGAATGCTATAAGGAAGGACAATAACCAAAACAGCCTAACTGTCTGGAGACATGCATGTTAAAAACCAAGAAATGAGAAGGATGTTGCCTGGGTCACTGACCATTTAACAGCCCTTGAGCAGGACGTGAGAATGCTGCTTACAGCAGAAGTTTCATTTGCTTTTTTTCTTTCCTTTGTAATAATTCTTTATCCAAATACTTAGAGTGAATGAAACCTGCTGCAGTGAGAGTTGCATTATCTATTCTTGCCCACTCTTTAGGTCCTTTGGTTGTCCCAGTGTCTGCTGTGTCGAGGGGTAAATATTTGACCACTCTGCTAGCCATCTCTTCACAGCCTCTGAGTGACCCTGCATTAATTAGTTGGGAATTTCAGGGCTTTGAATCTGATTGAATCAAAATATTGTTTTTACAAGTTGATGAAGGCTTGATTGATGTGGGTTCTGCTGATTCTTTAAAGGATTAAATTGTATGTACAGATTACAGAGTCCTGCCTGTCACTGCTTAAATGGGAATTGTTTTGTAAAAACACCAAGAGAAAACAGTGTTTTTCTTTAAAACAGAGAAAGAAAGAACAAGTCCTATGGTTTCCCAAGATCTTGTTCTCTCTGTCTTTGTGGGTTGTGTATTTTCTGAAATCTAAAAATACTCTTTTCAGGCTAGATTCTTGCTTTCCTTCTCCTCCAGCTTTGCTGTCCTGCTGTAGGAAATGATCTCTCTGGGTTCCAGGAGCAGGGATGACTGGGATCATAACTTGCAGGAGTGTCTGTCTGCTAGCCCCTATGTTCTCCTGGACAGTAGCAGTAACAGCCATCAAGTCTCTAGATCTTTTTTAGAAGAGGAAAGGACCTCAAGGGACTAAATAAATACACTGAAGAGGATAAAGGAAGATGTAGTGGCAATCATATGCCAATAGCTTGACAGAAAAAAGAATCTTTAACTGTACTGTTGAAGAAAGGGGGAAATCCAAAGAGTAACCATTCCTTAAAGGAAGACACAGTGGGCAATATGTTCCTTCTGCACAAATGGGATATATGGGGGTTTTATACTAGGGATTTATAAAGCTATAATCTAATTTTTCTGTAGACCTGTTATGCTGAAAAATGGGCTGTTCCTGTAGACTCAGTTTTATGCAATGAATCAACCCCAATACATGTAGAAACAGTAAAACAAAAGCAGGGGCCGCGAAAGAGCTAGTGATTCTGAAATGAAACCAGTGAAGCAAAGTTTCTTTCCAGCAACATAATGAGAAAGAAATTTCCAGAGATGATCTGGAGATAAAAAAAGTATCAAGTGCAGAATTTCTGCACGTCCTCCTGTTGAACTGGAAGGGACTCCATCAGGTTCTAGGTTTAGTGTTTCCGAAATCTTGTGTAAACTTTGTGTAAAAGTGCTGTATACCAAGAAACCTTTCTGCGTGCTCATTACTATTAGTAAACAAATAATAAACCTCACTTTGCTGTTTTGTCTGCTGGAAGAACAACATGTGTGGAAAGAAAACTTTTACGAAAATCATATAGCTGTGAATAAAAACTGAACTGTAGCTGATTTGCTAAGTCTTACACAAAAGATTGTGTTCTAGTAGTAGAGGAGGGCAAAATTAAGACAGAAATGAGAGGGAGAAGGAAAAGATATGATTTGCTTTTCAAGGAAATTAAAAACAGTGTTTTGAACATAGGGTAAAGCCTGCTTTGTATGGACACCATCTTCCTATATCTTCTTCAGGTAGCAAATTGTTACTGGTATATTGGTGTGTCTGATTTGTGATAACACGCTTTAAATCATTTAAATTTATTTTCACATGCTACTACAGAAAATGTATTGGGTTTTCCTCCTCGGTGGGGCTCTGGAGCTGATCTTTTGGTCACATATGGGCATTGTCATGTAGAAGCGAGCACATGCATTCAGTGTTTGTGCTTGTGCTGCTGACTCTCTGTTGGTTTGTGATCAGTTTCATCCTGAACATGATTCAGTAGCTCATTTGTGGGGGTGTTATTGTCGGTTTGTTTCAGAAAAGCTTCTGTAGATACCCAAAAGCAGTTAAGTGCAGGTTTCACTCTCTGCCCCATGACATCTTGTAGCAGAAAAACGCAGCTGTGGATTTTAGGCTAGTTTAAGGAAATACTTCGTCATGAAAGCTGGTGATATGTAAAGAATCCAGCTTGGAGAGTTTCTGCCCTGGGAAAACTTCCATGGGACTGTATTTCTAATAAGGATAGGAAAATGATGTTATCAGAGCTTGTAACCTTACCATTAAAATCACAAATAGTGGTCAGTTTACTTCCAACAGCCCAAAGGAATAATTAATTCATATATCTGCATTTAGCAGAAAACTAACTTAAAGGAGGAAGTGAGAAATGTACACAGCCCCAAAAAGCAGAATTCAAATTAAACTATGATTCCCATGCACATGCTGGAGCACTCAGCTAGTTTCACCCCAGGACACAAAGCAGGGGAAGGTTCCTGGCCAGCCAGAGCCTCCCAGATCCCTCATTGCAGCTTCCTTATTTAGGGCTCAGCACATGCTCTTTGTGCGTGCAGAATCCCAGACTGGTTTGGGCTGGAAAGGACCTTAAAGCTCATTTAGTTCTAGCCCCCTGAGACTGGCAGGGACACCTTTCACTAGACCAGGTTGTGCAAAGCCTCATTTTGAATTATTTTAATTTGTGGAGCTGTTTCATGGACAAAAACAAACTGTAGTTGAAAACCACTCCTGTGTATTTAATTTGTATTTTCTTCCTCTGCCTTTAATCCTGTTAGGTGCCTGCATGTTTTTTTCAGTGTCATGCAGCTCACCAGCCAGTTTCAGGATCCTGAATGGGAAAAATATGCAGAAGCTTGCTTCCATTTTAGCTTGCAGATATTTTTCTTTCCATCCAGAAAGATGTACAGAAGGTCTGCAAGCTATTGCAGTGTCTGCTATCTTTAAATGTAAATGATTGGCTTCAAAACAACAAAACACTTGGAGTGAACATCCTTGCCTTTTTTGTGCAGGAGAATTAGCATCAGGAAGGAAAGCTTTACCGTATGTGCTCTCTCCTGCATGCTTTTCAAACTTCCCACAGCTGGATATATTGATGGAGGTGTCATTTGAAAAGGCTGCTCCCAGCCCGGAATGTTTGCTGCTGGCCGAGATGCATTCCCTGTCACCGAGCGCTTGGCTGCAGCTCATCAGGGAACATTGGCTTGTGCTCAGCTGGTTCCCAGTGCTCAGGCACCCTCAGACCCAGCCTTTGAAGGGCCTTTTTTCAGGCATTGCAAACATATAGTTTTGTACCTAAATTTGTACAAGAGCGATAATGGTTGTAACTACTGATAAAATGCATTGCCATTTACAATTTTCGTTAACCAAATTGCCATGCAAAAGTAAGTGATTTTTTAAATCCAGCTTTTATAATCTTGTATTTATTTCAGTATATTTTCTTAATATATGTATGTGTTCAGATATGTGTAACAAACAGTTTTGAAAGATAGCAATGGACTTTAATAACAAATAAAAGAACAGTTCTGATTCAGTTTAAAATTGTCCTCAGCTAAATTCAAGGAAACGTATCTGCAACTAAAATGAAAAGTGCAGGAATGGGTTTAATCATTTAACTTCCGGATTAATAGTCAGGGCATTTAAAAATCCATAGCGTGGAGTTTGCTTATTACTTTTATGAATCTCATCTCTTTACTGCAAAAACCCACTTTGGGAACATGAGTTCCTCTCTCTAATTGTAGTTTAGATTTCCCTTTTTGTCAGACTCAACCTCGTGAAAAAAAGGGGGAAGAACATTTGCAATTGATTAAAATAGTCTGTGACATTTAGTTTCTGTCAACAATTTCTTAATTATTGTTTTAAAAGCAAAGCTTCAGTGTGTCAGTCTAAATAGTGATACGAAAGGCTTTTTAAGAAATCACAAATTAAGCTGCTAACATTTACTGTTTTCAGATACTACTGATGAGATTAAATCATTTGTCCTGATTTCACTACTGAAAAAGCTGTATGTCTGGTCATATCACAGCACTGCAACGAAATCACAGAGAAGCAGCTCCTGAGAGCAATATTTGCGCTACTGTTCATAAGGGAGAGTGGAAAGGTTCTGATTTTATGCAATATTTACTGAATTAATATATCTTATACATATAAAGTATTGAATCAAATCTGTCTTTCCTATTGCAATGCACAGTCTTTCAGAATATTTTGTATTTTTGCTTCTTGGAACAAAAATGAAATAACAAATGTCCAATTTGAACATATATTTGCAAGATTTTTTTAAAAAATGCATCCTAAAGTTTAAAACTGAACAAAGTTGAGTTAGTAGTATCTGCAGGGCTCTCTCTCTTTCTATCAGTAACAGGAAAGCAAATGGTTTTAACAGGGTGAAACACACAGTTCAAAATAAAGGTTCAGACAGGGCTGCTGTTTTAAAATGGAAATTTGGTTGATCTCATTTGTCATGTTGTAAATACTTCAAACCAAGTATTTTAGCACCATTACAAAGAATTCACATAATGGTTCAGTCCTAAAAAACGTCGTGTTTCTGCAGCAGGCAGCTTTGACTGTAGTGAAGAACTCGGGGCTATTATTAAAATTAGAAATGTCATTTTGCCCATTATTTTAATGGAAAGTTACCTTTGGAAGAATAAGTCCATTTTGACATGATATAAATGTTTTAAAGTAAAAAAGCATTGAGGGAATCACAGAAACATTTTAATCTTAATTATTCATAAATAGCTACCTCCAGTCCATTTTAACAAAATGTCAGTTGACCAAGAAACATGCTTATTTTGCATGAGAAAAAGGAATATTTGGGCTGCAAAAGGAGGCTTCATCGATGTATATTTAACTTAAAATGAAACTTGCAAGTGAGAAACAACCATCTATCATGAAAGTGCATTAACATTACAGCATTTGTTATTGAAAATTCATCAATATTATGAAATTTTTAACTCCTTGGCTAACTAACTAAAAGACAAATGGCAAAAAAAGCTTTATTATCATGGATTTTGCTGGATTTTTAATAAATTAATCTTAAATATCTGGAGGAGCTTGATCTGGGGGGAAAAAAGCATTTACAATGTTATCCGGGGGAAATTTTGAAATGTAAGTTATACTCTTTAAAATATTTGAGAAGCTTTGTATTTTTTTCCAGCTCTACGCTTGAGAAATGAACCCCCCCAATGTGTGCTTTGATATACTGTGCACTTGGCAGTTAAACATTTTCTTTCCATAAAGGCTTCTAGAAAAGGACACGCTAGTTGATTTCTAAATACATTTCACAACAATTGATTGTTTTGTTCTTTTTAACTATTAAGATTAAAGTAATAAAAGAGGACTTTTTGGAGTTGCAGGAAGAATTAATTGTTACTTCCAGCTCCTCTAGAGCCCATAATTTCTGTGTTCCTGCTGTCCTGCATGGTTGTGTGTATGTTTGTATATATAGGTTTTGTTGGCAGACCTAATTTCAGAATACATAATGCATGATTTTGAAACCAATTTGTTATTGTAATAAAATATTTTTAGGAATGCATGGTGGTACTTGAGAGGGGAATGTTAAATTATACATGTATTGTGGCCGAGCGCATTCATTTAGCTCAGTGTGCAGGTGAATCTCCCCATGACCTTGGCACTTGCAGGGTAGCATAGAATAACAATCAAAGCTGGGATCGGAAATCCTACCATTTCCAAATATTAACAACTTCTTTCAAAGGAAATGCTGATTTCAGCATTTATGTTAATGGAAACATCAGTATATCTTTCAGAGAACTTAAAAAAAAAAAAAAAAAAAGCCATGATCTTAATAGGATTAAAAGCCAGGCTTTTTATTTTCAAAATGCTAATTTGTTTTCTGCATTCTGTTTTCATATCAGGTCTTGTTATTCACTACACTGGGATCTAGAGGACACTGAAAGCTGCCAGAAATGCCTTGGCAATGATAGGAAAGCTACATAAAAGGTTTCTTTCTGAAAGAGAGGCTGTATTCCTTGCAAGGCTGGTTTCCCCATCTCTCTTAGTTGGTTTGTCAGTGCAGCTATACGGGTGGGAAGCAAGGGGGGAGCATTTTGCTCTATGTTGCTGCTTTGTGTATCTCTGCATTTATTCCTTTGGCATTAAGGAACAACTGTTAGTCATTAGAGGTGCATTAATTGAAATAGCCTGTGACCCACATTAGTGAGATGAACTGATATGGCCAGCGAAGTTTGGCTGTGAAATTTCGCGTAGCCCGAGGCACCTGACATTCTGTAATCTGCTTATCTGGCAGGCTTTCACAAGCCCTCTCCCACCGCCATTCATGCTGAACAGTGGGGTGTAGAGAGGAGGCCAGAACAGAGATAATAATTTACCATGTAATTTGTTTTGAGATTCCTTTGATAGATTTCAAAACTGAAGGATCCTGCAAGAGAACGGGGTCTGTACAGCCTTGGATCCAAGTGCGCAGCTCGTGGCGGTGGGCTCGGCGGGAGGCCGCCCTAACGAATGGACACCCAAGGCACAGCCCGTTCTCCACGGGGACCCTCTATTTATTTAATGGCTTTTAAACATTGCTTCCATTCCTTTCCCTCCTACAACGACCCTTATAGCTAGTGCTGTAAATCTGCAGAGTACAGAGTGAGGCTCAGTGCAGTCTGATGAAAACCACTTGCCGCAATAGAGAAGGACAGGTAATTTCCCTGGCAGATTTGGTTGGTAAATGAGGTGTTCCATTTGGGAGCCAGGGCAGCACCTGGCTTGCAGGTGTGCTGGGCAGGACAGCTTGCTTCAATTCTCCCCTAGTTATGGGATATTTCTTCAGCCCACAAACTTCTAGTTTAATGCCTTCATGGAGGCATAAAACACAACAAAAAATCGGGGATTTTATATCCCAAACTTCAAAACTTTCATCCAAAAGGGAAAAGGATCAAAAGGAAAAGGTGGTGCATTTCATGTTCTCTTGCGGCTTTAATAGTTGTTAACTGACCTATAAACTGAGTTTTCCAAGTAAAGAAATGTAGGGGAATTTTAGTACAGAAAAATCTACCGTGAATCATCCCCAGCTGCTTTTAGAGATAGGAGAGGCTGTTTTCACTCCTGCTTTTGAGGGTGAATCATGCCGCTTCTACACTTTTCCTTTGTTTCCATACTACCATTGTGCATCAGTAGCCATACTGGGGGTGGGTGTTTACTGTATTTCTGACTTTTTTTTTTTCTCATTTAGAACAGCTACTTCGAGCTTTTTCAGCTAAAGGAGGGAGAGTCACACACAGTCATTTCATCTTTGCTTGATTATTTTAATGCTTGTGATGCTTGGCATGTCCTTGGAGCCAAAGGATGTTTTCAGACCTAGTTGTAAGTTTTGCACAGATGACCTCGCCGCCTGTTTTGTTAATTGTAGGGTTGTACCAGGAAGCAGAAACTTCTCATCTGTGTCTCTGTGAAAAAATTATTAGGGGTTGGGAAATACCCTTTAAGATGATAAAAATTATGGACATATTCAGTGAGGAAATACTTAAAAAGAATGAGTCTGGAACCTTTTAGGCTGAATTTAGGTGTTTTTTTCAGGCAAGTGTTTGCTGTGTATTTGTACGAAGCCCAGCACAAAGGAACCAGGC
This sequence comes from Psilopsiagon aymara, assembly GCA_024733675.1. NCBI lineage: Eukaryota > Metazoa > Chordata > Aves > Psittaciformes > Psittacidae > Psilopsiagon > Psilopsiagon aymara. Next base: position 17,949 of record JANRGW010046648.1, on the reverse strand, counting down.
TGGGGCCTCTGGGTACAGCCGCCATGCAAATAATGATAAATCATCATCATGGATAGAGCATGTTGCTTTTAAAATGCACGGCCCTTTACTGAGGCATCAAAATGGTTGCAGGAAAAGGCTGGCTCTGCCAGTTTTATAATGGTGATCACAGAGATTTGGAGAGAAGCGGTAACACTGAAAGAACTTGGACAATCAGAAGCCACTGTTTTGTATTTAATACTCTATTGAAGCTGGTGGTAGGAACTCTGTGGTAACAAAATTAAATCACTAGGTTTTCCCCATTGGTCCGTAAGGACAGCAGTCACGGTGAGCAGCATGTGGAAAGAAATGTCTGCAGTGGAGTCTGGCTTTGGTGATGTGGTCCCACCCAACCAAGGTTTTGTCTGCAGTGCCAAAGCTCTGAAATCAGAACAGAGAACAATACAAACCTGTAAGATTCCTTATGGCTTCAGGAGAGTGAAGGGCCTCTCTGGGGCTGGTAGTGCCCAGTTTTTATCCTGGGCTGTCTGCTCCTTCAGCTGAGGTGCCCATAGGTGCTGCTTGAGGGAAGAGACAGAGGACAGGCACAGTGTTACCCTTCTCCTCCTCCTCCTCTGCACTGCCCTAAAGCCAGGTCTTTATAAAAGTGTTTTCCAGAAGCTCCTGCCATCCCAGGGGAAACAGGTCTCTGTGGCTTACACTCATGAGTGGAGCTCACCACTGCCTGATTCATGTAATTGAGAAAAGGACCATCCTGAAGAACAGCCAGCCAGCTTTCCCATGGCATTTCAGGCCCTCACGGAGGCTCATGCCATCTGGTGATTCATTGGTTTTATTTATAAACAGAGGCCAAGTTGCAGCTTAGGTAGCAACATTTCAGGATACTTACCTTAACCAGGAATGATTCTTTTTTTTCTAAGTCCCATTGCACAGAAGGCGCTGCGTGCTCCTCTGCAGCCTAACTGTTCCAGGAACCAGGAGTTATGTCAGTGACCTCTAGCAACCAGGTACATGTTTCATGGGGTACTGGGGAGCTCTCCAATGTTTGTACAGAGGATTTTCTGCTTATCTTCCTGTAATGGTGCAGTAACTTTGCTATGGGGCAGATTCTGAAGCATCACTTGACATCAATCCATTTTCTTAAGATTGGTGATAACATGGCTTGTGTTTCACAACTAATAGATTTCTCAGAAGGTTCAAAACTGTTCTGGGTTCAGCTGCCACAGTTATTTTTCTCCTTCCTACTATCTAGCGCAGTGCTGTTGACACACTGCTGATGACACATTGATGGCTTAGTTGTTGTTCAGCAGCACTTACCCCAGTCAAGGACTTCTCAGTCTCTCATGCTCTGCCAGTGAGGAGCAGCACAGGAAGTCAGAAGGAAGCAGAGACAGGACACTCCAAACTAACCAAAGGGGTATTCCACACCACAGCACATCTTGCCCAGTATAGAAACTAGGGGGAGTCACTCAGAGGACCCAAATCACAGCTCAGGACAGGCTGGGTATTGGTGGGTGGTTAGCAATTGTATTGTGCACCACTTTTGTTTATTGGGGTTTTTTTTTCCTTCCCTTTTTAGTTTTATATTCTTTCCCCTTGTTATTTCCATTATCATTATTATTATTGGTGGTTGCAGTAGTGGTTTTGTATTATACCTTAGTTATTGGACTGTTCTTATATTATCCCATGGGAGACACATTTTTTCAATTCTCCTCTCCATCCCACCCCCAGCAGGCAGGGAAGAAGGGGAGTAGTGAGCAAGCCGCTGTGTGGTTCTGAGTTACTGGCTGGGGTTAAACCATGACACCAAACAAAATCCCCTCACCCAAGTCCTTGTGACATTCTTTCCCTCAGGTCCTTATTTTGGAGTTCAGGGGTATTTTGGGATTTTGAAAAATAGTGTTTTCTCTTTGTGCTCAGATGTTGTGATGAGACCAAGATGGGGGATTTTGGTTTTGCCCATGCAGGTATTTCTGTGCCCACAGTAGTGGGTGCCAGCAGAGCTGAGGCTGGGTTTGCAGTTTGCGCAGGCTGGTTCCCATACAGACTAGGGCACAAGTTAAGTGTTTTCAGAAGCAAACAGCTCAGATTAAGAAGTTTTTAAATTATATGAATTTCTGACATGTTTCCCAAACTGCACAAAGGGATCTATGCTATCTAAGTCTCTACTGCTCATTGGACTGATGCTTAGCTTTACAGGAATGTATTTTGTGGAGGTGCTAAGTGATGATTTCCCTTAGATGCTCAAAAATAACTGTGAGGTTGGACAGAAATTTGACTTTTCAGGTTTAGTAATTCTTCATTTCTTCTTCAGTTATGTTGGACTTTGGTCTTACACCCAGAGTCTTCTTTTCATTTTTCAAAAGAGAAGTATAAATACGTTTCAGGTTATAGAAGAGGCACTGAGGACTGTAGCTGTCAGTCAGGAATACAGAGAGCAGAGAAAAAGATCAGCTCCAACATACCAAGAAAAATAAAGGAGAAAAAATAGAGAAGTATGAAGACTTTGTTAGTCAAATACCCTGCTCAAGTATGTTAGTAAAAATGAGATGAGTAGATTTTGACTCAGTTGTGCAGCTGAACAAAGCTGAAAGGGTGAATGGCAGTGGAAAAGGGAGGTGTGGAACCTCCCCCCCGAACAAGGTGCTGCAGACCCCACTGTGTATCCTAAGGGATACAGCCGCAGGCTGGATTCTCACCCCTTGTGGATTCACTATATGGAAGTTTTGTTTTACTTTTCTTAGAGCAAAAAAGCAGAGGAATGTTGTAAGAGCACAAAAGGTTCAGAGTGACTGCTTACTGTGTGCTGTGAGAGCTCTGCTCTTATCTTACAACCCTCTCACAGAGGAAGGACAAATAAAAAGATTTCTGACAGACAAACTTAAAAACAAATATTTTTTTCCATAAGATGAAAAGTAGAATGTAATAAGCACATGTAATTTCTCTTCTTATAGCTGGCCTTTAATAAAACAGCACCCTGCACTGGGAACAGATAATGTTTGTCTTATAAAATGTAACAGCTAGTTCCCATTTTAAACACAGATCTGCTGGCTGGACTTTGTTGTGGGCTAAGAACTGACAAGTTTGCAGATGCTACAGCTTGTTACCTAATCAGAGCCAGATGCTGCTCCTCGGTAACTTTCTCACTGTCACCACATCCCTTACCACAGCGTGGGACAGCCGGAATTCACGGCAGGCCTTTTTGTGCCTGGTAGTCCTGCTATATATTTTGTTATCATAATTCTCCCTTTATATTTAATTTAAGGAAGTTTGCAGTGGCAGGAGATACAGACGAGTGAATAGGAGAAGTAACCTGAAAGAAACTGATGTCCACTGGACATCTGTTTAAATTTGTCAGACACAGAGAGAAGCCTGTGTGCCTTTGGTTTGTTCTCGGGAAATGGCCTGCAGCAAAACAAGAGTATTTGATTTGAGAATTCATTAGATAATTCTGTACATTATACTTCAAATAATACATTGGCCTGAGAGAATGTTTTAAGTAAAATTAAACATTTCAGGGTGGCTGCAGCTGTTGTTGGGCTATTCCAGTGCAGGAGAGCAGAGAGTGTTTTTTCCCCCTCTGGACTGCAAATTGAGCTCAACATTCTGTTTGATTTTTCAAAAAGATAGCAAAGGAGTTTGGATTCTAGGAAGAAAGGGCTATTTGCTTGAGATCATTATTTGGTTCAGCACCTTTTACAGCAGAGTTTCCTTCCTCACATGGCCTGCACTGCTCCATACTACCTGATGCTCTTGTACCGTAGCTCTGTGTGTTTAATTGACTTGTTACCATCTGCCATGGAAATGGAAAGTTTGCAGCTCTTCCACCCAGCTGTGTGCATTGTAGTGTGTATTTGCATCCCCATGCCAAATGATGCCAAAAGTACCACGTAACTTGCGCAGCTACATAGATGTTTGTTTTCAGAGCTGCTTTCACATACGAAATTATCCTCATGCTAAACCACTGTTATGTGAAACACTCAGGAGCTGCATTTGCTCCTGTTTACGGAGGGATCTGCTTTCTTTCTTTCTCTCTTGAAGAAACCTGTTATGTAGTGGGTAATAAAACTAAAAATAAAGATCAGAGCCAATGGAAATGCTGTAATGTTTCTCAGCAGAAGCATTAGAAACTGCCCATAAACCATGAGGCATTCAAAAATTTGCACCCTATTACTGTGCCCTCCAGCCCTTCTGGAACCTCTTTCCTCAAACAGATTTTTATATTCTCAAGGCCTCTGCACTTATGGGTTGTGCTTCTGAGCCCAATTCCCTGCTACCCTGCTTGTCTTCTTCCAGGGGAGGGGAGGGGGAGTGTGGTACCTGCTCCTTCCCTGATGCTGCTTCTCCAGGCGAGTTTGAACCGTGAGCACCATACCTTCCATCAGCATCAAGCAAAAGGCTGGGATCTGCAGTTTTGAAAAAGCCTTGATCTAGTCTGTAAAACTGAAGGGGGGTGAATTCCGATTTATCTTACAGAGAGGCCACATTTGTAAGCTGAAGTTGTGCTTTTGCAGAGTGTGCACCTTCTTGTATTTGGAGTTTTAGTTGGTTTATTTGGTTGATTGGTTTTGGGTTTGTTTTACTTTCTTTTCCCAAACATTGTGTGTAACTATCTTTCCTAGAAAGGTATTTAATTTTCCAGTATGTGTTTTCCCTTTGACATCTTAAATAGACGCAGTTTTTCTGTGTCCATCTGGCTACTAGATTTTCAAAAATCTCTAAGCCTGAATACACTGTGAATCAGCTTCTGCTGTTTTTCACTTACCCCTGTGGTTTAGCAAGCAACAGCTTTCTGCAGAGTGGCTCCACTTTTTAACAAACCTTACGTCTGAAGACGGCTGGTAAGAGGAGTGAGGAATGTTTTGCAAGCTCATCCTCCCAAAACAACCACTGCCTCCCCTTGAAGAGATGGATGAAGTCACCTCCTGAAGCTCTGCCTCCGCCTCCTAGCACCCTCAGGCCCCAGCTCCCCAAGGGCGGGGGTTTTCTCTGGAGAACAATAAGCCATCTTTTCTTTTGGTGCCTGTCCAGTGAGGGAAGAGAAAGATAAGGTCAAAGTGGCAGGCTGTACAGCTTTCTTCTGAGCCAAACAGATGGTGAAGGTTAAGTGACAGCTCTGTGACTGCCTCTTTTGAAGTAATTGGAGATAATTTGTATTTTGAATCAGAACTTGACCACTGTCAGAAGGGAAGAAGGTTAATATGTAAACGATTTTACATTAGCCCCTGTTTCTTGGGATTTTTGCTCCCTTCCACCCCCTTTGGATTCTTGTTTCTATAATCCTTGCTCCAGGCTATTGGTAAGATTGTCTTTGAGCTCAGTGTGACTCGTCCTAGGCTGCAGTTGTTATGAAAGCCAACAACAGCTTATTAAGGCCAGGGATAATCTCTGCTACTGATGCATTGTTGCTTTCCTGCAGTCCAGTGAGGGCTATGTGCTAGAAATAAGAGCTGGAAACGCAGTCTGTAACTGGAGAGGTTAGCAAAGAAATACACAAAATACATTCCTGTTTCTGTAGTTGAACCCCATTTTGCAGATTATTTTGCATGGATAAGAAGCTCCCCTTCAGCTTCTCTCATAAGAAGAGATAATTTGATTCTGGCTTCCTTCTATTGCTTATGATTTCTTTTTGACCTTGAGCAGACTTCTGTTTATTTACTTATAGAACGTACTGTATGTGTTGTATTTGCTGGTGTTCTCCTGGTGGGAAGTGTACAGTAAGCCTGAAATATTTCTAGAGTCTGATTTCAAGGCAATGAAGAGTAGCTGGCAGGTTGCTTCTCAGCAGTTCCTGTTGATGTAACAGCATAAACCATCACAGAAGTTCCACTCTGGTCCCATGTCTTTTTGTAAGGACCATGTGCAAGAGCAGGAAGGATTTTTTTACTGAGTCCTGTTTCTTTAAAATGTGGATGCTGGAAAAGGCCCTGTAGGGAAAGAACCGGTAAAGTTCCCCAGAACCAGTAAAGTCCTCCTCATCCTCACAAGCATCTCAAGGCCTGTGTAACAGAGTTTCACACTTACACTGCACTTGCATTTCTGTTCTTTGTAGGTGATGAATTGTAACTTTGGCATAGCAGTTGGTAGACAGAAAGATGCCTGAATATGCTCTTTGGGAGGGAACTTGGACATTCTTGTACAGTAGATGAGTAGACTAATTCATCTGTCTTATGCCCCAAGACATTTTTTGCATGCAGAAGTCAGGGATGCTGGTGGAGAGGCAGCCAACAAAGAACTTCAGTGATATTTTTGGGTGATTAAGTGCTGTTTCCACAGAAGCACAGAAAGCAATATTGTATTTAATTCACATACATCAGGTTTATTATGAAAAACATTTTTTCACTAACTTGAAGAAGAAAAAGGAGACACTGGCTTGTTATTTCTACCTTTTTCTTAACCAAGCAAAGTAAAGAAATGGTTGCAAAACCTTTAGAAGCATTCAAGTATCCCAGTGACTTTCATCAGATGTTCTCTGTACAAGAAAAAGAAAAAAAAATCATTCTATCTTTTTATTTTTACTTTGCTTTAATCTTATTTGATGATGTCTCAACAGGCTGGAACATGCTTTCTTGGATGGCAATTTCGCTGCACCATATGTGTCTCTCACAAGATAGCAGAGTGAAATGAGTCTTGGCAGGAAGAGAACTAAACACATCGACAAAGAAAAGAAAAAATTATTTACTTAACTCCCTGTTGCCTGCATGCATTTTTGTCTAGGACTACATCTCATACAAGGATTCAAAGTTGGTTTCTTACAAATACATGTCTGAAGCACAGTCCCGTGCTGAATCACTTTTTCTAACCATCCACACTGTTTGTTTTTCTTGTAATCCCAATTTAAGTGCTCCAGCACCAAGATAAGAAAAAAGAAATTCTGGTTTTACCCAAGAATCTCTGTTGCTCACAGTCTCTGGGAGAGAACTGGTCCTTATTCAGCTGCAAAAGGGACTCTGTCATCCTTGGAAAAAAGATAATAAATAATTTAACAACATGAAATTCCTGACCTAGCAGAGCATTCTTCTGGTGAGCTCCAGGCCTGGCATTTCAACTCTGTGCTGAATGGAAGGGCTGTTAGCCCAGCCTCCCTATCAGTGGAGGGCGATTATAGATACTTATCTTGATTGCTAAGAGATTCTAGTTTGGGGTGATAATTTTGGGAAATTTGCATTTGATGTATTTCAAAGCAAGTATATTGAATCTCTGGGTTGAAATAGTGAAAGGTATGTCTGGATGCTAAAATCAATCAGCCAAGCAAAATACAGCATATCTGAACATGCTCGTAAGATAAATGTCATTGTGCTGCAGTGATGATTCTCCCAAGTGCCCAGCTCAGACCCACAGCTGCTAAACTGACTTCCCCATAAGCAACCAAAGGGTTAACCAGCCATGATTTTTCCAGCAGGAATCTCCAGAAGTCTGTCTCCAACTCCATGTTCCAAAGGCTTTTGCAGCTGTATTGGTTTGTGTTTACATTAGCTCTTAGGGGCAACTTCAGAAACGCTGATAAAATATGTATTTGTACAGTCGGATATTTAGGAAGAAAATCGATAGAGGTTTTTCAGTGACCTTGCTGCTTAGCATGAAAGCGCCCGGCAAAAATGATAACAGATGACCATGCAGGTGATTTGTAAAAGATAAAATGAACAAGAAGCAAGCAAGTTAAGTATCATTAAGGAAACTTGCAATTAACAACAATGGAGTCATTATATATGAATTTATACACCATACGAAAAGACACAAAAGGGGAAGTAAAAGAGTACTCTGAGGCATTATTAATGTACAGAAATGGCAGATTCATACAGAACCATGGTGAGGGGGTAGATATGTGGGGCCAGTGAAGGGAGCAGAATGTATGGAGCTGCCCCATGCCATGCTGCAAGCTCCTCCCAGGATATCTTCCCCTCTCCCGTCACCTGATGTTTATCCTTTCAGGTTTCTTTTTCACAATTTCTGCTTCTAACCCTAACTCTAGGCTTGAGAAGCAGCTTTTCATTGTGGAGAGGAGTTTCCTCTGGAAGAAGCATAGTTGATGGGCATAGAAATAATGATCGTGTTGATGCAACTTTTAGGATCTTATTATGTATTTAAAAACACTTTTCCTCTGTGCTCCTTCTATATGAAGTGCAATTAGAGATTTTTTTTCTTAATCCCTGCTTTTTTCACTGTATCTCTTTTTCAAAGGTAACAATTTTGTAATATGTAAAATGAATATCACAGGGCGGTCTAAAAGATTGCTGTAATATAATTTCTGTGTCAATTCAAAGTTCAGTTATGTCAAGTTAAACCTGTGAATTTTATCCTCATCATTTTTTGGAAGGTATAATGGAGATCATCTAGTGTTTATTCAAATACAGAATTCAATTTTGGCTCTGTAGCGTTTCAGACCTTTTCAGGTGGATATCTGAGGTCACTAAGCTCAGAAAGTGTGTAGCTGTTGCTTTTTTGTGTTACACAGAAAATGTAATGGCAATGGGAACTGTGGCTTTCCCGAAGACTTCAGTGCCTGTGTGACTAGGTGTGCCCACAAAGGGAACAGTTCTGCCCCAGAGTACACAAACTCCTTGTATACAATTAATGACCTGCAATTAGTGTAGGGTTCAGAGTTTTGCTGTGATTTTCCCTCTGCTGATCAGGTCTGTGAATTGTCACTCTCTACATGGGGCAGTGTCTGCAGTGTTGAGCCAGGGGGAAGATTAGGGCCCTGTCTGGTTTCTCAGCTGGCCCAAAAGCAGTAACAAGTATACTGTGACACCCTTTGGTGCTCACAGATGACTGCCAGGTCAAGAACCACGTTAGGAAGCAGTGAATGAACTATGTGAAGGGTGCAAAGTCAGAAATTTTCACACAAGCTTTGGGAAAACCTTGTGAACTAAAGGGAAAGGTGAGGAGTGGCTGTGAGTCACATACTGAGGAGCTTTTGTGTTTCTCATTTAGGAAAATATTTATAAATGAAAATATTTATAAAATATATGCTGATTGTATTACTAAATATCCAGTGTTGCAATTGATCTGTGCTGCTATCCCTGTGCACTTGCTTGAAATGGAAATGCAGAGAGAAAAGATGAGAGGCATGGAGCACAAAGAGGAGCTATGGGTGAGGCTCCAGGTGATGATGCTGGCCCACCTTTGACATGAGGATTCTGCTTCTGCAGGCCCAGGGAAAGCCATGGCATTCCAGCCATGATACACAAGAGCCGCTACATTTTATTGGGGAAGGAGGCTTTCTGCAAGCATATGACCTTTTTTTTTTTTACACTCCATTTTTTCTTTTCACCTTCTGATACTCTGAATTATTACTTACCTAGAGACTGCATACCCTTGTGCCTTGCAAGCATGCAGTCATGGAGAACACCAGACAATTTATATTGTCTTACAATAACAGGTAATGCAGGGGGAAATAGTAATTGTCAATTGCTTTGATTTTATATATTCTTTTAATCACAATGAAAAATTAAGCAAAAAAATCCAGAAACATTGTCACCTGTGTTTCTAAGAAGGCATCTTCCAGACTGCAGGTGTGAGAGGCTCAGTTTGAATACAGGCAGAAATCAGTTTGCAAACACTATCACATGGGTGGCAGGAAAAAAACCTTTTGTTTTCAAAGTCATACAAATGCAACATTCACCAAGTTAGTAAGAAATGTGCCACAAAACTGTTGTGTCTTTTTAAATAGCTTTAAAAATATATCTTTAAATTTGCGGAAGTGACACGGATTAGAAAATGCATTAGTGACAAAAAGCATGTGTCCTTTGTGAAAAGCTTGTGAGATTTGACTGAAAACCTAAACCCTATCTGAATAATCTGGATTATACTTACATCTTCTTTAGCTGAGTTGCTTTTTGTTGACTATCAGGTTAAAAGAAAATCTCAGTGGGTTTAGTATCTTTGGTGACGTACTTAATATTAAAATGTAGGTTTTATTTTCAATTAATTTCAGATTAATTACCTAGGTATTGTTAACTTGCTTTGTATATGGGCATATGTATATGTGTAAATATATATGTGCATGTATATTATGGGTTAACCCCAAAATTTTTAGAATGAAGTTTCTTTCCAGTAGAGGTTTTTAATGACCTGTCAGTTTCCCAGTTCTGTGGACTGTTTAAAATTCTATACCCTTTTCTGGTTTAATGCAATACCAATTAATTCTCTAGAGGAAAAGAGATAAGGTGTAAAAATTGGGATAAAAGCTTCCAAATGCTGGAAAATTTGTTCTGTCAAACCCAGGCCTCTTTTTACTGGCAGAAACTTTAAAGAGTAAATACTAGCCTGCTCATAGGTAATAAAAAAATTAAATATAATTTCTTTAAATAATACAAATAATTCACTTCCTCTGAAAACAGATAAGGTTGAATTTCCTATTAATTTTTTTTATTTTTGATTGATGAATACAGGATTGATACTTTGAAACTTGATTTTTTCACAAAAAAGTTGGTCTCTGGGTGGAAAAGGACAGCTGTTTTTACTGTTTTCCCATTTTGATTATTCTCTTTTTTAAGAATGTAGCACAAAATATACCACTCATATAAGCTGCCTTCAAACTGTTGTAACCAAAGTACAGTTAATTCATAAATCCCCTTCTTTCTACATTAAGAACCATTTTATTTCCTTGTAGAAGGCAGGTAAGAAACAAGTTCCAAAATGTCCAGCCTGTAGAAAAGTCACTTAGAAGAAAGAAATTAAAGCAAAACATGATGATTCCAGCATTTCCCTTCCCTGTCCTGCTTTGGCTCATGGTCTGGAGTGGTTTTAGGCAGTTGTTCCCCTCTGGCACTTACTCTGAGGGTGGCCCTGGGTCCATTTTGTGTGGCTGTAGGTATGGGCAGGCTGTGGCATGCTGTAAGACTGGCTCAGGAGCAGTGTCCAGCCTGTCCTGTCAGGTTTATTGTCCACTCCATCAAGAGGTCTAATGGTCAGCAGAGAGGCTAAATGTGCCCCCAGTGGCCTGACATTAACAGAGTGGACTTGTTTAAGTGTTACCCAGGGTGTCTCCGGCTGATGGGGACGCCAATACCCGTTTCCCTCAATGAGCAGTCACTCGGATCACAACTTAATACAGCTCCCCTGGACACAGCCCAGCCCTGAAGGGCTCCTGGGGGACCTGCCCTTGCCTCCACCACCAGCCAGCAAGGGTTGATCAACGCCCACTGACAATAGGCGAACCAAGGGCCTCCCCCAGCGTCCCACTGCCAGGGAACGATAAAGATAAATGGTTTTACCCCAACAGAGTCTGAGCCTGAACCAGGGTCCAGAAACAAGTCTAATCGGGCATCCAGAGGGCCTGAGAAAGTGCTCTTGGCCCACGACACTCCCAGAAAGTCCAGCTTGTGGGGCAAACACAGGTTGGAATAATCCAGATTAAATGGTTGGGAACTCATTGTGCTGCAGAGCCTTTTTGTCTCCAATCACACTACCAGATGTAGAAACATCTGTTAATATAAATGGGGTTTTGTCGTTCTTAGGAATAACAGAATTTGTAGACACTGCAGGGCTGCAAAGCAGAACAGTCCCAAACACAGAAAAGAGCATTTAAAATAGTACAAATAGTTTGTTTGAAATTTTATGGTTAGAATTTATAAGTGATATAAAGCTTTCCAAATTTGTAATTTCTGACACTGCAAGAAAATTTAGTTTCATTAGCAGTAACAAAATAGGAACGCTTCTCATCCTAAAATGAGAATGATAGTGAAAAGTACAAGAAGCGCAGATGTGGAGCTTTAGGTAGCTCCTGCTCAGTGTTTTTCATATTCCTCTTCAATATAACTTTTATTTTCTGAGTGATTTTAAAGTGTTTTCTATTGGAAAATAAAAAGATATTTTCTGCATTTTAAATTGCTTATTTAAGAATATGATATTTTTTTTTTTTCTTAACAAAACAAGCTTACTGAACACAACTATTTTAGGGAAAACAATTTTGGATTAAAGCAGGTTTTATTTGTTTAATTTTTTTAACTTTTTTTTGAAAGAACAATTTCTTTAAATGTTTTGTAAAAAAAACCCAAGAAAACAGTTTTGAACATATAAGTAAAGGAAAATGCATATGACTAGGCTTGTTCCTGTATTAACAGATAGCAGGGGAGATTCTGAATCGGTCTTCTTTTCCAAAGCAAACTAAAGATGGAAGTTTCAAGGGCAAATGAGCCAAATAATATAATTTTTGATAAGTGTTTGTAGTTTGTCAAAGCTTTTTGTCATTCAGATGACTAATTTGTATAAATAAGTCTCAAAACACTTTGTATTAACATAATTGTTTACATAAAATATTTCTATTTTTCTGCTTTCATTAACAATTTTTTTTGTTTATAGTTTCAAACACGCTGTGGTAAATGCTTTGTGCATATGTATATGTTTCTGAGTGTTGTCTCAAAAATGTTTGATAGTATCAGTTTCCTAAAGATTATGTTTATAAAATGCACATAGTTGTGTGAATTATTTATAGCAAACGAATGAAAAAGGGATCCTGCTACACTTACATGCTAACACTAACAACAGATTCACTTTTTCTTTGGCAACACAAATATTTATTATATTATTGTACTTAAAAAGAGCTAAGCCTCTAAAGTGTCAAAAGTCAAGCTGAACAAATTTAAAAGCAATGAAATGAAAAGCAAGTTGGGCACAAAGGATCTTTTCTGAATTTACTGAAAGGCAGTTGCGAGAGCTAAAAAGGATGAGATCTGTGCCTCCGTTGTCCTGTTTATTAGGTCTAATTGTCATCTTCAAATGAATATATTCTGTGGCATAGTATTTCAGGTTTTAAATGAGTTCTAGAAATGTTTGTGCGTTAGTGTTTTCAGCCAAGAAACATATGTAGTATTTATTTGAAAAAAAAAAAAATAAATCTACTATTCTGTGGACATAGCATAGAGCATAAATATTCAGTTTGAGAGCAGATAACACAAAGCATGTGTGCAAGGAGGTATTTGTGGGAAAACCCTCCGAATGTGAGAAACAGTTTGGTCACAGAAACACTCAGTGCCATGGATTATATTTTGTAAATTCTCTTTATGGTGTTCCCAAGCTCTACCATTTCTGAGTCCCTGGGCTCAGTTGCAGACAGGTGGTGGTCATCTTTTCCAAAGCAGCACTCTGGATTATTTACTCTGCCTGAGGAGGGCATGGATCCCAGTGAGCACATGTGGGAATGGCCCTTTCCTCTTCCAGGATGCGCTGGAAAACGGTGGGCAGGGAATCTGTGGTGTCTGTGGTTGGCAGTAAGAATTCAGGACACTGTGCAGAGCTGCTAGGCAGCAGTTAGAGAGCAGAGGAGGTGAGAGTATCCTCTCAAAGGTGTGAAATTTGCTTTTAAGACCATTTTGGAGTCAATTAGACGTTTGTAAAATATAAAATCAAGTTCCCATTTTTTGAAATTAGAATTGTCTTTCAAATTAACGAGATGGCTTTTCCATAAGTTTTACAGACAGGAAACACCTTTCAGGGTTTCAATTGCAGTCACAAAACTGAGGCAAATCTGAAAAATCCCACTTTGCAAAGGTGCTCTTCATTTGGGGAGTGCTGAAGAACTAAATCCCAAGAAAGCAATATGCTGGGAGAAAAGGAAAATAGGAATTATGTGTAAGAAAATTAAGTGACCTAGAATCACAATATGTGTCCTGTAGTATCTCTTTTCCAAATGAAATTTCATTCTCCTTTGAAAAATAAATTTTGTGCAAAAGAGACCTGTACTTTCAGATGCAAACCCATAACTAGGGGGCAGGAAGAGTAAGTGTGTTGTGCCAGGCAGCAAGTAACCTGCTGAAGGGGAAGTGCTGTCGATGTTCAGGGAGCATCTCACTTAACAGCACTGTTATAGCCCGTTTTCACAATGCTAATATTCCAAAGAGAAAATAAGCCATTTTCCAGGCAAATGCTGGGGTCTGGAGAAGTTGGGTGCATTTTATGATAGCCCCAAGCTGCCTGTGGGGTTGGGGCTTCGGGGGTGGGGCTGGAGGGGCAGGAGACGACAGGCACGGAGAGGGACACACAATGGGATGACCGTGACTTTGAACAAATAAATTAAACATGCGACTCTCATTCTGTGCTCACCCTCACCTGCACCCCCACCTCTCCCATCCAACTGTGATTACATTTGCCGTGGTCATTTCCCAAATGCCTGCCTGATAAAAAAGCACCCTCGGCCCTGCTCACGCCAGCGCTTGCAGCGAGGGCCCTTCCTATGGCTAGCAATCTGCAGCCCTGCCAATCACCCGTGCCGGCACAGACATGCACGCCGTTTTCATTAGCACAAATGCTTCATGTTTGATTGTGGCCCCCCAAAAAACAATCAGTAACTCAGACTCGGCCCACTTAATAAAGAACCACTGCTCTGGCTGCTGCCTGTGCGATGAAGCGGGGCTTCTCTTGCCCCCACCGCAGAGCTCGAGGTGTAAGGAGGGAGAATATGTTTTAATAAGCCGGGGAAGGAGAAAAATGAGTTTGCTCCACAGTTCTGTTCTTTAGGAACAGAGAAAGGTGAGCATGTTGCAAGGCAGGGAGGGGAAATGTAATATTGAGAGAGATAATGGCAACTATGTTAATATCCGGAATTTTCAATGTACTATAAGTACATTTTGTTTTTCCTTTTAGCACGATTTATAATTAAAGATTTTAATCTGGCTTCACATTGAGTTAATAAGCCCTTTGATTGATTAGGATTCATAAAATTGCCATTTCCCGCTGACGCTTTGCATTTCTGGGGATGTTCTTTTGAAAAGCTGGGTTAAGGTGAATAGGAAACAGCCATTGTTTGGGCTGAGCTGTGCCAATCTGGGAACTTGGGACTGCTGTAGTCAGAGTTTGTCCCCAGCAATATCTTCTTGTTCAGCCAAATTAATGCAGATAGAATCTGCTGAGCTACATTTTAGCTAATTTAGGAAAAACTTTCTTTTTTCCCTGTAATTTCAGCAGTTGTTGAGCACAATTCCCACCCTTCTGTGCTGACCTGTTCTCAATGAAAAAATTTGGGGTTAGAACTCTAACAGCTGTTTTGAAAAAAATTATAGCCAAAGACAGCAGAGCCCTATACTGAGGCTCCCGTGTGTCCTCTAAAATTCAGTTTACAGCTCTGTGCTCTAATGGTGCCCCCTCCTTTGTTATTAGGGGCCAGGGCTGCAGCAGTCCCCTGGCAGAGGCACTTGTTATACAAGTAGAAGAAATAAAAGGAAGAGGCCATTTGGCCACTCTTTGATCACATTCTACTTGTTTAAATTTGTTTTGGTTTTGGTTTTTTTTCCAAGTAAATTCTCACAAATCCTAAAGTCTAAATGGAAAAAAATGGGAGGGGGGGCTCATAATTTTTAAGCATCTCATCAAGTGGAGGCAGGCTGCTTTCTCCAATAAGATTGTGTGTATGTGTGCGTGTGTGAGAGAGGGGGAAAAAAAAAAATCTTTTTTCTTTATTTTTAGCCAGGGTAAAAGTGACCCTCTTTAGCCCCAGAGGGGCCTCACTGTGTGGATTGAATCAGAGCAAATTTCCTTTGTGTTTTCCGCTCCGAGGGGACACGCTATTGTTGAGTGCGGGGCCTCTTGTAACACAGAGCAGCGCAGGACTGCGAGCAAATCCTTCCCAGATAATGTGCAAGTTGTTTCACAATCGATCTGTCCTCCCCTCCCCCAGTATTCACCCCAATTTACTTGGCACAACTATCATTTCCTGGCCCTTTTATTACCATTCAGACGTCCTGCAAATGCAAACGTTTGGGACAGAAGAAAGGGGCTGGGTGAGGCGTGGGCAGGTTTGGGAGCCCAGCAAGCGTGATGCTGCGGAGCTGCTCAGCTTCAGAGTGGGAGAGTGGATGCCTGGCTAGGGTGAGCAGCGAGCTTGATATGTCAGCATTTCCAGGGGGATTAATTGGCTTATTTTTTTTTTAATGTAAGTACCTTTTTCCTCTTTCTATTTTACATGAAAATATTTTTAATATATTTTTAATCTTCCCCTGTTAATTTTCCAGCAGCCTTTGAGACGATTTTGCTCTTAGATGCCTTGTGCTGGCACAGGCTGACAGTGATGAAAAGATGAAAACCTGGCAATAACACAGGGTTTTGCTTACAAATTGACAAAACCATCCCTGGCAATCCCCCATAATTTTCTGCATCTCCATAACTGACCTCACACATCCAGCACTGTCAGCACTGATTGGCGGGGTTATAATGTGAATGATGAAGAACATTTAACCCAAAGAAGAGAAACAGAAAGACCCACCACAAAAATAATTTGCCTCTCTAATTAATAATTTTATCCCATCCAGCATACAGGTTTGGGTAATTGCAGAATGGATGTCCATTTAGAGCAAACTCATTGTTCTCCAGGGCAGGTCACTGGCAGTGCCGAGTAGGGCAGAGGATTCCCGGCTCAGTTTTCCATCGGCTGGAGGAACCTCTGAGTGAATGTCAGCTTCTGCCTACCCTGGTGCGGCCGATCGATGCTTCATTAGGGCGGATTGTCTTTCACCCATGCAACCTTGAAAACAGTCCCTTTAATTACCTGTGAGGAAGTCGGAGACCCTTCTCCCCCCCTTCACTGCCTCCTCATGCCTTCCTCCCCCTGCCCCTCACTGCAGGCTGGGAGGTGGCTGGGGGTCACTATGGCCCTTCACTGCCAATGCAGTCGCAGGCAGGGGGGTGTGGGGGAAGAAATATGGGACCCCAAGGTGAGAGGGCAGGGTTCAAGTCCAGACTACAGGGCTATTGAAGAGGTTTCAGACAGCCAGGCCTCCACTTGACTTTCTCATCAGCCTGCCCCTGATTCCCCTGCATCGCCATGGCTGGTAACTCCTGTGTGCTGCTAATTACCCTGTGCTCTAGAATGGAGTTGGGCTGCCAGAAGCACCCCTTGTCGTTGGGATTTGAGGCAGAGAGGGGAAGCAGTCAGTGCAGCCCTGTGCAGCCCAGGCTTTTGAAGAGAGAAGGCTATACGTAGTCATGGGCCCTGAAAGCAGACTGGAGAAATTGCATAAATAATCTTATTTGTTATGCATTATTAAAAATTATGAAAATTTTAACTTCAAGTTATAATCTGATCATCCTGAAGGATAGGTTTATATTTAAAAGCCAGGTGTTTTACCTATTCATTTATGATAGAAAATATTATAATGAAGTAATAAACCTTAGCACAGAAATTTTAATCATATATACATGGTCTACAAACCCCTTGAAATCACAGACCCCTTCTGCTGTCCCAAGCTGTCTTTATTAGTATCCCCATGATTTAAGATAATTTAGGTTTTGGGATTATGCCTGTAGACCTCAGGGCACAGTTATTAATAAAGGAAAGCTTATTTGACTGCATTATTCTTCTCCTGCATTTCTTATCTGGTTTACTGTGAAGTTTTTGTACTATCATCTGCTATTTCTTTGTTTCCCATTTTAGGAGAATTCAGAACAAAATTATACAAATTGTTGAGGCTAGAGCAAATCTGATATGAAACAGTGGATGAATTACAGATAAATGAGAAGTTATAGAGGGTATTTTTGGCAACTTTAAAAATTCACAAGGTTTTTTCATTTGAATACAAAGCATGATTTTTGATACTCTCATGATGCTGAAAACAGAGTTGTCTTCCAGCACTCCATCTACCTCCTTAGCCAAGAATCATCTCTCTCCAGTCTTTGCATTCAGACCCCACCAAATTCAAGTTACTGCCACAGGCAGGTATGTAGCTGTTCTCCTTTGTTGTTCTGAAATGAGTGAACTTATTAGAAGTGTCTCTCCCAGGTTTCCAGTTCACAGAGTAAGGCATGATGCCATCACCTGCATGCTGCAGCAGGGATGTGCAAGCTCACAGAGAAACCTGCGTGGATCTGCACCACGACACAGCGTCTTCTGCTCCAGGGATGCGCATTAAAGATCCGACCCTGCTAAATCCCATCCTTTGGAAGTGATCAGTAGAGCCATATTCTGCATTCACAGCAAGGGCTTTATCTCACTAAGAGGGCTGTGATGTCACCACATTAAGCTAAAATAACCACTGA
>JANRGW010046647.1:0-16763 GCA_024733675.1 Psilopsiagon aymara | reverse complement strand
GAACAGCCCCAACTTTCTCTTCCTATCTTCATACGGGAGGTGCTCCAGTCCCATGATCATCCTCGTGGCCCTCCTCTGGACTTACTCCAACAGCTCCATGTCCTTCTTATGTTTGGGACACCAGAGCTGGACGCAGTAGTCCAGGTGTGGTCTCTGGAGAGCAGAGTAGAGGGGGAGAATCACCTCCTTCAAATTGCTGCCTCAGATCAATAGAAGCAGCTAAAGAGCATTGCTCTGAACAAGCTGCATCCCACCAGGGGGAACTGGCTTGAGCCTTGGCTCATGAAGAGGCACCGCTGGGGACTGGAAGCTTTTCTTTGCAATTTGAAAGCCTGTAATGTGTACAATTGTTTAATCCTTACTATTAAAACGATTTTAAAAGTGGATAATCACCACCGAGCTTTAAATACACAGAGGCTGTTGTTGGAGCTATAGGTAGTCTTTGTTCATACTAACACTAAATATTTATTCTGGATCAGGATAACCTTAGAAATATGGGGAAACACCTGTGATTGAACTGCTGCGATAAGGATCTCTACTCTGAACTTCTACTGCCAACATTTGTCACAAACCTCACTATATGCAGTGAGAAATAATTTCTATTTATTTTCCACTCTTTTTGTCTCATGAATTTGAATGTAGTTGATGCCTGAATCTTTATAACAGGTTGCAAACCCTGAGTCATATCTTTAAGGACCTGTCCTGAATTGTTTAAGGAGTTCTGCCTGACAGAAGCCCTTCTTCTTCCTCCAGCACTAATTGGGTGGTGATACTTGAGTTGCTTAAGGAAACACCAGAGCAGGAGAAGGCTGCTGGAGACTGCGTGAGGAAATCCAAAACCATGCATGGATTTATAATTTTATGAAGTTACAGCAATATACTGTCCCTCTTCTGTGAGTACTGCCAACAGGCAGCTCCTTTTTGTTTGCTCTGACACCAGCTTTTATATGGCTTCTTGAAAGTTATCTAGACTGTGATGTTTTTACTTAAAAAATGGAGAATGAAGAGAAGTGTTTATCCCTCTGACAATAATATACTCAGGGAAACTGATGCTGAATGCCTTTGTTATCGATATATAAATGTTAAATGTTTCTTCATCTAGTGTTATATATTTTTCAATGGAAAATATCTGATAACTGTGGGGCTTAAATGTCTTACTGATACCCCATGCAGAAAATGAATCACTTCAAATAGCATTTTGCTCCAGAATTACTTATGTGCTTTTAAAAGACCCTTTTGAGAAGGGAACAGTTTTGTAGCATTGATATTTATTTTAAAAAAGAATACAGCCTTTCCACTGAAGTTTTCATATGTCTTTGTAAACATCTCATTAGGCTCTTACCCATGGGAAGCTGATGCACTTCAGTGAGTTACCCTGAGACTTCTGTAGAAATAGTAATTTCTTGGGTTTTTAGTTTCTGTTAAGACCCCTGTAAATCTAGACCTCGTGGAGTCAACAGTAAAGTTCCACTTGCTTTAGTGAAGCTGAGGTGTGTCCTCGGTGGAAGGACATTTCTCTTTCAGCTGCATACAAAAGCCAGAGGAATGTCATGTCAGAAGTGTTGAAAGCAAGAGCAAGTGAGATGTGGTCCCAGCTTGATTCATCTGGGACCTGTGTGAGGGACCTGGAGGAGCTACTCACATCCCAAATTATTTCACTCTTCAAAAGCAGTTGCAGTTCCTACAAGGGGTGACACTTCCCAAGCAAGGTGCTGCCCAGTTCTGGTCCCAGCACTGCCTGCTTGCGTGCTCAGGCTAGAGCTGTGTGCTCACAAAAACCCCGGGATCCATCTTCAAAAGAGAATGTTGCAGCAGAACACGTTTAACTTTAAGCTCAGATCAGTGTGAGGGCTCAGGAATTACAACTGTGTCTCCAGCCTTCTCCCTTCTTGTGCTGCTTTGTGCTGCTACGTGAGAGCAACATAAATAGTATTTGCTTGCTTCCATTCAAGCAGTTTAACACCCACTGAGAATAGCTTTGTAATGAAGTCCCTGTTTTGAGTAGGAGTGTCATTTTGACAGCAAAGAAACTCAGTGCTTCTGTTTTCCATATTAGCTGTGTTATAATCCCAGGATGTATACAAAGCGCTGAAAGGCAGCAAATACTATTTTCATTATTATATAAGCAACAAATGACATTTCCATTACAATTTCCATTGCATTTTAAGTAGCTCTTTGATCGGGTTAAATATATTTGAGATAAAAGAAAAATTATATTGCTGCTTAACTTACAGATGCTCTTGTGCTGTTCTATTTGTCTTAATAGTGCTTTAAAGGCTGCAGTGAAATCTCTCTATAGACTACTGAATATCCAGGAAATGTGGTGCACCTTTTCTTCTGGCTTTCAGTTCTGATTATGTTCTTTTAAAACAAGCTTGTCTAGCTAGAAAAGACAGACAACTAAAGAGTGCCTTTCTGTGTATCAAATCCTTTCTCCATGTACTAAAGTGTGTAGTAACTATTAGTCTTGTAACTGGTAAGTGCAGGCTGTGGGACAAACATTTTCTATTGTAAGTAGATATTCCAGAGCTAATAACTAATAGAATAATTAGTTATTCCAGACAGTCTACATGTAGTCTTGGTCTCTAATCAGGAATAGGTAGAAGAAACCTAATCTGTATATGAAATCTAATAATAGCCTGGAGGCTTCTTTCAGTTCACTGAATTACATTGTAAATAGGCTTTAAGCAGTTAAGTTGCCCTGTGCAAGCAGGGGAATGCAATGGCAGTGGAGGATCTGTAGTAGGTTCACCACTTTCTTCTGTGGCTGTTTCTAAGAAGTATGTAAATTGAGATTATTCCTTCTTTAGCCATTGTGAAGCAGTAAACAATGGAGTTAGAATCTCACAGGCAAAATGTGAATCTTGCTCTGGAGAGTTTTTCTGTGAGAGCAGAGGGCTAGTCTTATTCTTGGTCAAACTATGGCCATCTCTGCCAGAGGAAGGCCCAAGTGTACCCATAGCACATAGGATAGCCACAGCAGCAAATTCAGTGACTTCAGTCTGTAAGTGGAAAGTGGGAAATAGAAGTGTTAAGGAGCAATATCTAGTTTGTGTTCTCTAGGTGTCATTCATTTAATCAGATGGGGGTAACAGAAAGGAACAGAAAGTTACAATCAGCTGCTTTTGAGGCCACAACTTGTTAGCGCAAGCAAGCATATGACAAATGCTGAATTCAGACACAGCAGCATGTTACAGGTTTGGAGTTTCCATTGGCATAACCCATGTGTGCCTGGGAGGTCGAGGCAGTATAAAACCCAGCAGGTGCCAAGGCCCCAGCATGGGCCACCTTTGGAGCTCACCTCATCACAGCAGCAGGCCTGAGGAACACAAAGGAGAAGCTCTCTTGCACCATGAGAGGGAAGGCTGTGGCTGTGGTCCTGATCCTTCTCTTCATCTCAGTGGTGGGAACAAAAGGTACAGAAACCCTTTCTGCTGTGTCTGAATAAATAGTCTCCCATATACCCATTTAAGCTTTCAGGTTTGCAGTATGTCACAGTAAGAGCTGAGGGTTTTCATGTTAACATGAGGCGGTACAAGCCACTTAAACTTGAAGCCAACTAACAAGTAAAGGACCGTAATCAACACAAACCGTTTATTTTCAAGCAACAGCTGAGAAAAGAGAAGCAATGAGAGTTGTATTTTAGAGCAAGCAAAAATTCTGGCCGCAACTGAAAAAGCCAATAGCAACCTTACCTACTGGAAGGTGTTCCTATCTGTGGCAGGGATTGGAACTGAATGAGCTTTAAGGTCCCTTCCAACCCAAGCCAGTCTGTAATTCTATGATAGTAGTGAATTTAATACACTTCAGTAACTGTGAAGAGTCCTTTCCAATAGGTCTGCTTTTTTACAGAGCTGATTGACGACACTCAGTACTACTTAACCTACTGAGAAGCATGGAATACCTGCAGACACCTTCAGGCACTTGTATGTGATGCCCTGGGGGCCAGATACCTTCAGGGGAGTGTTCTGATTTGAAAAGTTTCTTGCTGTTTTACTGATATTTGCTTAAAACATCAGCACATTTTTAAAGCTTGCTCATAGAGCCCTCAGAAAAAGATTTGTGAACATTTGCTGATATTAAATGTTTTCTTTATTTACTTTAAAAATGACTGGTTTACTATCCAAACTCCTTTTTCTCTATTCCTTAGCAGCCATTTACATAGGAAGGCTAAGAAAAAAAATCCCAACAAATTAAGCAAAGATCTGGACTTAAAAAATAAATCACTTTAACATTAAAATCCTGTGTAGGAATTCCCTTTAGAACTTGAATGCTCTGAACTGCCTTTAACTTAGTTAACTTGAATGCTTCTTGGTTGTGAATCAGTTGGGGACTGAGGCCAATTAATAAATCTGCTAGAAACATTAATTCAGTATAATTTCCTGATGTGTGTCTGTAGGCAAACCTGAGGAGTACAGCCTGCAGAAACAAACTCTAACATGGGTCATTCTTTCTCTGTCTCTTAGAGTCACGGTGGTACCAACAGAGAGATGAGCACTCCTTAAAATATGTATTTGTACCTATCTTTGGTTGAGCAACTCTTTAAAATCCAGTTTGAGGTCGTGGAAGTTCCTGCAGGCACTGCAGTGTTGAAGATCTGAGTGTCTTACAGTCCTCCTATATGGTCTCAGTGTCCTCTTCATCAGATTTTTACTGCGTATTTCAGTAAGAAAATTAAAGTTCAGTGGAGATGTTGCTCATGTCAGCCTCCCCAAGTGTTTCGGGGTCTTTTTTTTTTGTAATCTAATGCACTGAGACTTAGAGAAAAACTGTGAGCCTCATAGCAAATCTTCAAGGAAGAATTCTGTTGGCAGAATATAAAGCATGTACTGATCATCAGTGTTAGATGCTTCTGTGATTTAATCTGTGCTGACCTTTACAATCTATAGAGCATAGCTAAGTGGGGTTTGGGATCATAAATGCTGTAAGCATCATGGTGCAGCAGTGTTGTGTGCACAGTTTCTTCTCCACTGACCACTTAGATCCTTTGAAACTCTAATTTCTGCTTTTCCAGTCTAGAATGCAATATCATCCCTGTTAAAAATAAAGGAAAAAACCCTACTCTTGAACTTATACCAAATATTTAATGGCAAAATCACAATTTTTGATTCCACTTAGCAATTTGGCAGTGGAAAGGCCCTACTGTGTTCTTTCTTTGAAGTCAAACAAAAAAAATCTGGCCTGGGTTCGGTATTTGGGGAAGAGAGACTTGCCTTGGGTAATGATTACTCTCCTAATGCCATGGGACACTCAGGGTGCATCGTGTTTTCCTGAGACAAACATTTACCTCATCTTTTGTTTTTATACCAATGGCTGCTCACATGAGGCTTATAAGAAAAGGAAAGCACCTTCCGTCTAATGAGGGATTGTCTTCTCATTAGCCCTGCTGATTTTCCTAGAGATTTTGCTCCATGCAATGCATTATAATTATATGACAGGAGAACAGTGGAGAATACGGCATAGCATTTCCCATAGGTTTCCTTTCTGAGATAAGAAAGATAAACATTCTGCTTTGCTTCTCCAAGAAGGACAAAAAAATTCCCCCTCTGCCGTTTCCGGCAAGGCAGTTGGATGTGAGCCGCTCTCTGGAGCTGAAGCTTTCCACTGCCAGACAATGATCTGTGTCAGGCAGGGAAACGGACTGTACAAAGTAAGGAAGCCCCCTGGACGGAGGTGTGTATCCTCGGCTTCCTGAGAATGTGCCTTATCGCCCAAGGGTCCCTACACACTCCCAGGGCTTTATCTGGGCAGCTCCCAGAGGGGGGGAGCTCCTGTTTGTTTTTCCAGGGCGCTCTCTGTTCTGGGGGACACCCGGGCAGTCTTTCATTGGATTTCTCCTTTG
Organism: Psilopsiagon aymara; assembly: GCA_024733675.1. Lineage (NCBI taxonomy): Eukaryota > Metazoa > Chordata > Aves > Psittaciformes > Psittacidae > Psilopsiagon > Psilopsiagon aymara. The sequence goes on along the minus strand of JANRGW010046647.1, from coordinate 10,921 downwards.
TTCCTCCTGGATTGCTGCGACTTCAACCAAAGCGGGAGGAGCAGGAGCAGGACCGAGGTCTGGTTTGGGGTATGCAGAGCTTGACTCTAAATGACCCACCTCTCTTTCAGCCCTGACACCCAGGCCAGGGAAATATTTTCCTTAGACCGGCTTTTCTAAAGCAGGCAGAGAAGCTCTGGTTACAGGACTAAAGTGAGCAGCAACGATGCTTTCCATTTGCTACACTCTCTACAGTCTGAAGTGGGCAAATGGGGGACAAAATACCTAGGCATCACTCTCCCATACCAGGTGGGAAGCATGTGCTGCAGTTCCCCAAAAGCCTGCGTGGGTGGGTGAGAGATTTAAAAGCTTTAGAGGGGTTCAACAGGAGAAGCTGTAAAATTGAAGTAATGCTCCTCGTGTTAGTGGTTAAGAGAGTGTCAGGCGTGAAGAGGTTTGCTCCTTGATAGCTTCAGAGCTTTGCAGCTCCCTGCTCTTCTGTTTAACTTTCCTGTTAAGTTGCTTGTTCAAGTTTCTCATTTGTAACTTCTTTTATTATTCACACACCAAGTTTTGTAACGCACTGACATCTGCTGTGTGTTTGACTAACGCAGGCACTGCAGAGCTGACACGAGCCTCGCAGGCAATGCATAACGGCCCTTGAGAAATCGGATTTAAGGAAAGAGGGAAGCAGAGCGGGAGAACCTGGTGCGTTGTTGATACAAGGAGGTCGGAGGGAACAAGGCCCTTAAGGGGTTTATATTATAGTTGTTTTGTTGCAGGCAATAGTACAAAATAAGCTCATTTCAGTCATATGAACATCAGCTCTATTGATTGACTCTAGTTATCGCCACTTACAAAAGAGTTATTAATATAACTCTTTACATAACTCTTAATATAATATATATTAATAAGCTCAAGTTTTCCTTTTTTGTTCTCCTGTCTGAGTAGGGTTGTGGTAATGTGATGGGCCTGATATGATGGGCTTATGATCCTATTCTGCCAGCGTTCATAAATACTGAAATTGAGAGGAGAGTGTAGCTCAGTAACCTCCCTATCTGCACAGTGAGCACTGTGAGAGCATCTACAACTATTCTGAGACAGGAGCAGTCTCCACCTAACCAACAAATCACTGTAGGTCCTAGAGCAGAGCAAATAACATCACTTGTCAAATACAAAACCAAGCTGAAATCAGTCCTCCAGTTGACAGCATCAAAACATACTGCTGGTCTAAAGCTTCCCTGGGACCTTCCACCTGGAGATTTATCATGGTTTAAGGCCAGTCAGTAACTCAGAACCATACAGCCACTCGCTCACTCCCCCCCAAACATCCTGTCCTGAGCCCAGGACAGGATGCATCTCTAGCAGGGGTGTGAGGCAGGGGAGATGCTCCATGGCGGTGTGGGACAATTATATCACAGCTGTGGGCTGAAGGTGAAGCCTTCAACGCTTGAACCCAGCTGCCAGCTTGTGCCTCTGCCAGGATGCATCTCAGCTGGACATTTCAGAGACTCAGGGCAGTACTAATCAGAAAGCTTTTATCAAACCAGTTTTAAATGAGAGCCTGACCTTTGCCCAAAGGAATAGTTAGGCAGTTCTGCTTTGTCAAAAATTGATGGTATTTCTCATAGAAACGGAAAAGCTGGGATTATTTTTTTTGTTGCATTCTTCTGCTGAAAATAATTGTTTATAAAAGTACACCTTTTTCTCCAAAAGAACCCAAAGGCTTTTACTAATGTCAGAGTAGAATCTCTTCTTAAACAAAGACTGAAAATCTAGCAGTCTCTTTGGAAAGTGGGGGAGCCTCCTAACAGATGGTTTCTCAAGATACAGACTTACCCCAGCTCTGTGAATCAATGAGTTATGTGGCCGTCCCTCACATTAGTCCTTCTATAGGTAACATTAAGGTAAGAAGTCCTGAGGCTGGCAAGTTTCTATAAGCAAGAAAGGATAGTTTTTTCCTTTTCCCAAAGCTGGCTGTAAAAACTTCTGTTGTAAATGAATAGTTTACAAAAAAAACTGGGATTCAAATGTGCCATAAAATGTAGCTTCTCCTTTTGGTAATTCCCAGCAACTGTGCCAAATGGCTGCAAGGCCATTACAGTGCTGGAGAAGCACCTCACCCAACAGAAAGAACTGAAACACGAAAGTACCTTTTCATTGTGAAGAATCTTAAAGAGCAGGGGAAACCCTCCTCCCCTTGAGATCGAGAGGGAAATTCCTTTTTAGTTTCAAGAGGACAAAAATTTAGCTTTGAATTAATCTGTTCAAAAGCCCTGGTGTTTCTATTGCTTTGCAGTCTTCCCACAAGCAGGGAAGAGATACAGCTGTCTTCATCTTCATACAAAGCTAAGGTTCTTTACATCCTTCTATCAGTTTTATGGGCCACTAGAGGTTTTGCTCCCGGGGTGGTACTCAGGAAATACCTTCAGGGGCACGTAGCATTAAAAGATTGCTGACTTTCTCTCTTTTATGGTTTTAATGGGAGCGATGTCTTCCTTGAAAGCCTGTGCTGAACTGCCCTTCATTTCTTATTTTTAATGCCTCTTCTGGTCAAGTTCTAAACACCACATTTTCAAACTGAGACATCTGCCATTAGCAATCATGATCAGTATTTAGACATATGAGTTCCCAGGTGCATTCAAAGATATCATGTATTACCTCATTCTGAGAAACTACATGTACAAATATGTGACATTAAATGACTAGCAGAGGATCTGATAGCAAGTAGAACTCTGCTTTATGCCTTCCAGCAGTGATGCTGTTTCTAAAACACTTGAAGTGCCCAAAGTGTAACATGCTGTCTAAATGCAGTATATAATTCCAATCATAACATCAACTGGTAGAGACTCATGCTTCAAGGAGAGTTGTAATTGTTGATGAACTAGCTTATCAGGTGAAGCTAAGCCTATTTCTCCTCACTGGAGTGTAAGGCTGCATTCATTCCCTGATACACACCGAGATCTGCTCTCTATGAGGATGCTAGGATACACAAAGCACTGAAAGCTGACAAATCATCCAAGGCAAAAATCTGGGTTTTTCTTAATAAAAAGAAAACTAAAACAAACCAGCCAAACCCCTTTATTTCCTCTGTTACTGATTTACGTCAGATAAAATCTGAAAAAATGCCCTGCCCATTAAATATGAACCATGGAAGAACAACTTTTAACATTTTTAAACGATTCCAAATATCTGCTGAAGATTTTAGGATACATTGAGTGCAGTTTGTGCTTCTGTATTTAGTGGACATTGTGAAAGATAAGCCAAATGTGAAGCCAGCAAACAGAACTGGCTCAATGCACTATTCAGTCATGTGGCACACGGAGTATTGCCTTCCCATGCAAATAATACTAATTATGCTTAATTTGAGACACCTATGGCACTGGGAAGATGAAGATGGATGATATGGAGCTAGAGAGGTATCTAACGGGACAAGGAAGAAGTAGGAGAGAGGTTTGTTTTGCAAATAATTGCATTTTGTTGTTAAATAACATAAGTGATGTTTATATTCTGAACCCCCATGGGCATTGTGGTGATTCTTATAAGCCCCAAGGCTATTTATGCCCCATCATACCCTTGCCTTTGGCCAGAGTTCTGCAGGAGCTGCTCTGGCCAAGGTCTCTGGGAGATGGGCTGGACCTTGGAAACGTCCGGCATTCCTCACCCTTTCCCTTTCCAAACATCACCATCTCTGGGGTGGCCAGACCTGAACCACACCATCAGGAAGATGTTAGTGTGTCCTGACCCCCTTGCAGAGCTGCTGCTGCCTGACCAGGTTGTGCTGGCTCTGGCAGAACCTCTGACTTGAACCCTTGGGTCATGGTGTGGAATTATTTGTTCTTAGAATAGGTTGCCTTTGCCTGGGGGGGCTTCACTTCTCCTGACAGCTATTCTTATAACGGGTGTATCTCTCTTATTTGATGTAAGGACTGGCTACAAAGTGGATGAAAAAATTCAAACAAGTTAAAATGAAATTATATGTAAGTAAAGAAACTGTAATCAAAAGGACGGATGAATTTTCATCTACATCTCAACTGGATTTGAACCAAGCCCCTTCTGAGAGCCTAAGAAAATTTGGGGTTTGTTTTGGGGTTTGGGGCTTTTTGTTGTTGTTGGTTAGTCTGCTCTGCATTTGCTTGCTCACATTGCAATCAAGAGCAGAAATGCTGGAATACTATGAGCAACTCTGATCTGCTGTTTCTGGCCAGGCCAAAAGCAGGACATGCTGGAAATGTCCTGCAAATTCCCATATTTGGTAAGTTTCCAATTCAGGTCTGCACACTCAGAAGGTTGAAGTAAGACTGAGATAAATTAAAAGACCTCAGAGTGACTGTACAGACAAAAATCAACTTCCAGAATTTAGGTGGCTGAGCTTAAACTGAAATATTTGGCTGCTTCTTCAAGGTTTCTGTTCTTGCTGCGAAGGGGAATTTAATGTTTTGGGATTGCATTGTACTTCCAAGTCCGCTAGTTGGTTAGGACAATGCAGGTGTCCAAGGAGCAGATATGGATATGGCATCCCAAGCTGTATATCTCCAATGGATGTATGCTTTCAAGATACACATTCAAGTTTTAGGGAAACTGTGTATAATCTGAAGTTGATGTTGGGTAAATCTTATCCCTAGTTCTTTTCCTCCAGATGGAAGAAAATAACTTTCATCACATCACTTTTAATCTGATTCTCTAGAGATGGCATGTGGCTTGGTCCAGCAGAGCAGATTTGTTCTCAATCAAACCTAGTTGTATCATGCAGTCCCATTATTTTTTTAACAACATAGTAGTTACATTTAAAAGGGAACAAACTTGTGCTTCTAATTGTTGTAAAGTACAGCATGTACCCAACAGAGGTACAGCTAGAGTTGGGAGCTGCCATGTATTCCTCCTGAATGTGGGCTGCTTCTAACACTCCAAGTTTTTAAGAGGAGGCGGATGCAGTTTGTTGGGGCATGGTAGTCCTCTCTCACCTCTGCTCTGCCCTCTGGATCTGGCAGGGTATTGTTTCAGCCAGGGCTTCTTTTTAATAAGATCGGGGAGAAGCTTGTATGTATATGGAGTTATTCACAAATTGTTTATATAGGTAGCATGTACATAAACTCCAGATGTGGACAGCCTATTTTAAAACAAAAGCACCCTGTTCCTGGCTGACCTAACCCCTTCTACACTTTCTGTAATACCTTGGGACATGAATGCTTAACTGTAACCAAGTCAAACTGCTTCTAGTTGCTCAGAAATGGAAAAGGAACACAACTTACATGGTCATAATGCAGATAGCAAACTGGGTATATGTGTGGATTTTACAGTACTTTGCTACATGTGCTCAGCTTTGCTCCCAGGACAGCACGTCTCCTGCAGCAGAAAGTGGACAGAGAGCCCTGAATGTGCCCCATACAAACTCTCAGGGAGCTGCTAAAGACAAAACTTGAATTCACAGTATACAGATGAGCTGCCCAAACCCGGTGGCCTGAGTGAGTCACCACAAGCTACTCACTAACACTAAAATTCGTGCAACTGCAAACATGTGCAAGCATGTCCCCGGCTGGCCAGGTCTGTTGTGGGAGCACGAGTATCCCTGTAAGCTGCCACAGCAAAGTGCTCCCAGCATGGACACAGCTAACTAGCAGTGTTTACTCCTAGAGCTGATTTCAGCCTCAAGCCTGTAGTACAGGCTTGCCAGATTAGAATAGCTTTGCCATTATGACTGTCTCTCTAAAAGGTTTTTGTCAGCAAAGTTTTATCCAGCAAGGAATCACTCTTCTTCCAGTCACTAACACTCCAGTCATGTATTATGTGACTGGATTTATGTCTCCTAAATTTAGGAGTTTCAACTTGCGTACCTGAATAACCTTTGCAAATATTGCTTCCTTAAAGGAGTAATGTCCTAGGTCCTGGTTGAAAGCAGACTTCTGTAGGTTATAGGAGTTCAGAGGGAATGATGGCTGTAGTTTGGGACCCAGTTCTCAAAAAGCAGAATCCACAAACTCTTTTTGACGTCACTACACTGCTTGGAAGACTTTTTAATTTAAGCCTCTTCTTTTTTCCTTCTCAGCTCCCCCCGCCCCTCCCCCTTGAAATTAGTATCACTTTCTCTGCTTGGATCTTAAACAGCGCAATTTGTTAAACAATCTAAAGGAGCATGCAGTTTTCTTAGTACCTAAAAATGAGCTGTGAAGCAACCTCTCTCTGCAGCAACTGTGGGAGAAGCCTGCTTTGGCTCTATTTTTGTTGTACAATGCTATTAATTTGCAACTTCAGGATGATCTGGACAGGAGTGGACTTGCATGGTTCAGGGTTTTTTGCTCTTTTATTTTTTCCCATCCATGCTTTGTAGAAAAATAAGCATCAGTGTCGCAGTGCTAAGAAAGAGCAACTTGCTTTGGAAGTCATCAGGCTCTGACACAAACGATCTTTGCTTCAAGCTTCCTAAGGAGACATAATTTTTCCTCTGTCTAAAAAGGGGAGGCTGGCTTGTTTGTTTTTATTTGCAGCATTCGGCAGCATTGCTGTAGGCCACTGACTGCAGGATGGCAGTAACACAGGATTATCCTGCAGAGCCGTAACTAGTGAATCCATAACAGCCAACCTGAACTCTGCTGCGGGCTGCCATTTAATACCACAAGAAACTGTTTGCATTTCATCATGTAACCGGTTGTGTGAATTTAAGAACCTTCCCTGGATCAGGCTGTGTTTTCAGATGAAAGAAAGGAACTACCAAATGGTAGAGTGAAATATATAGTTTGTTTTCCTGTAGGCCTGTCCTCTAAGCGTAAACAAATAGACTGCAGTGAAGGCTCTGGCTCGGGCTACAGAAAAGAAACCGAGCAGAGATGGGAAGTAGGAAAAGGTTGGGGCTGCCTTTTCTTTTAAGAGATTTTTCTCTGATATCGAGGCAGTAGCAACAGGCTCACAATGAAATCGGACAGTGAAAAATGCTTTTACAGAGTCAGCTGAAGGGGAAAATCTACTCTCCTGATCCTAAAACCTTTCCCTCTAACGTTCCCATTGGAGTGGGTATAGAATTGAGCCCGTTTGTGACTTTTCCCTCAGGGTATGTTAGATGGGCTTTTATTCAATGTGATTTCAGTCATCAGATCATAATAAAGTTGCTCTGTTCCTCATGAAGCTCACATTATGGATGTAAAGCCATCGTGGTCTATGGACTGCTTAGTTTTTCCTGTAAAAACAGAAATCCTTGTACGGCTGGGAGCTTGTAAAAACAAGCCTGAAGCTACCCAAATTTTTAGCTTTACAGTACAAACGAGAAACTAAATTCTTCACTGCAAAACATATATGCACCTATATGTGCTCGAGGTTTTGACAATGAGACTCATTCATGCAGAAGACGACACTTTCCAGGTGAATATTGCCTTGTTCTAGCATCACACGCCAAGCAATGTAATTAAAGGGCGTTTATGAAATGTTCGGGAATCCTGAGCAGATGGGAGAGTAGGATTGTGTGTTTGGGGTGTCCCGAGGTGAGCTGCAGGCCAAGCGGGAGGTGAGGTGCTGAAAATTAAGCTTTCTCAGGGCAAAGTCTGAGGTCTAAAGCGAGCAATTTGATCTCAAGTAATGGTGGTTATTCCCGGTTGCCAGGTGCTGTGCCGCTAATCGGCACCTCCAGTACCGAGCCCTTCCTGCCTTCGGGTGTCGTTTAGACACCCATCGTTTAGACACCCGAAGGGAGAGACACGGGCTCTGGAGGGGAAGCGGCTCGGCCCGACTCGGCTGCGGCTGAGGACACGGCGTCCCGCGGGCACCTCCGGGCTGCTCTGCCCGCCCGCACGTAGGGAACACGGGAAAACGCCTTCGAGCCTTGTAATAGATTACATCTAATGGATTTTTCACCTAGACTGGTATGTTTGATTTCCGCGGTACAATTAGTTAATTCTCGGGAGCGCCGGCGGGCAGGGCAGACCCTCACATGCCAGGTTTGCACGTAGCCGTATTCTCCCTTTTGTTAGGGGAATGAATGCTCCACGATCTTAAAGACCAGGAGTATTCGGAGAAAGAAGGGGGGAAACGAAGAAACTAGGACTACTTGCAACGGCGGCACGGTGGCGGCCTGTCCCGATTGAGCTGGTGGCTGTGCCGAGGAGGGGAAAGGACCAGGGGACCAAGACCTGCTCGTTTGGGAGACAAGGACTCGGGGCACGCAGCGCCTGGGTCTGCCTTTAAAGCCGTGTCCATGCCGCTCCTACGAGAGCCAAATTAATGCGAGTTAATGTAGCTGCTGGAGCGGTAGGGAAAAGTGTTTTCTTGCGGCGGCACCAGCAGCGTGTCCGGCACCGTGCCTCCCGGAGCAGAGCCGGAGCCGCAGAACGGGCAAAGCGGCCGTGTCTCCTGCCCTCCGTCCGGGTGCTGGTGCAAGCGGAGGGAGCTCTGCCCCGATGCCTGCGAGCGGCTGCAGTAGCCGAACGGGAGCGGCGCTCTCCGAGCCAGAGGCGTCCCGCAGCTCCCCGCCGGAGACGCGTTTTCTCTCAAAGCGGAAAATAAGTAAATAAATAAATAAAGTGTATGAGAGGAAGCGTGCCACATTTTCAAACAAACTGATCCCAATCCTTCCAGGTGAAGCCGGCGCTGCTGCCTGCAAGGGGGTGAGTAGGAAAAAACAACCCCTACTCGGTCTCTTTCTTGCGTCTTGCCCGCTCTGCAACGGCCGGCACGCCTTCCGTAGGAGCCCTGTCCGCGGTGCCGTGTCCCCTCTGCGCTCGCCTGTGTCCCAGCTGGAGCCCCCGCGCCGCTTGCCGCGAAACCGCTCTGCGCTGCAATTCCACCCGCAGGAACGGTCCCGGCTGCTTCCCCGAAGAATACCGGACTTTGTTCGGGAAGGCGGACCCGGCCCGACTCGGTACCGGGGAGCACGGCGAAGCAGCGAATTGCAGCCCCCCATCTGAGCGCTGGGTTGGGCGGCTGGGGATAAGCCCCCCCTCTGCCCGCCTTCTTCCCGGCTTCTCTGCACTGTGAACGGGATGGAGCCGGTGCTGCTCGGTATGAAAAAAGCGAGAGCCCCTTCCCCGCTGCCCCTCAACGCTCTGCCGTGGGATCTGCCCCTCTTCGCATCGGGGTGTACGGGCATCGGCGCCGTGAGCCCTGCTCCGCTGCTACCCTCCTTCTGTGTTCTCTACCCCCCAGGGCAGAGCTGTATCCTCCCTTCAATTTGTCCCGGTTTGTCTGTCTCCTTGTCCGGCCCTGGGAGCTGCGAGGGCTCCCCCGGGCTCACCGGCACGGGGCCTCTGTCCCGGGTTATGAAGGCATTCTCCGCTCCTCACCGGGGATGGGCTTGCCTCCCCCCTCTGCTCACTGCGCGACCCCGTTAACTGCATTCCCCTCGCTGAGACATGTCTGAGTGCCGGTAGGACTCCAGCTCTCTGTTGAACTGCAGCCACAGTGTCCAGGCTCGCTGTCGTGGCATAATCATACGCTTTAATGTCCCAAGAAGGGCCTAATTAGCACCGGGGAGAGGGGACAGCCGGGCAGTGCCAGTGGGTCAAAACGTTCAAGTAGCCGTACACGGGGCTGCGCGCTCACCTTTGCCGCTGCTTGGACCGATGGCCGCTCCCAGCTCTGGGCTGAGCTGCTGCCCTTGGGTGTTCATCCGAAGATCCCCCTTGGTGGGGCTGTCAAAAAAACAACAAACCGAAACAAGCCCCTAGGATGTCAAATGTCCTCTGTGAAACAGGCAGCTCTGGTAAGGAGCTGCGCGCCCGGCTTAGGAGTGCAAAGGGAGGAATGTGCCGTTTGGCGGAGGTGATGACACACGCAACAGTGCTGTTACACCTGCATCGGGCCTCGCCGCGGAAATGCCTCCGAGGGGGAGCGGCGGGAGCTGCCTGGGTGGCCGGCAGAAAGCAGCCGGTCCGGCCCAAGGGGCCCGGCAGCTCCGGCCCCGGGCATAGCTGGGCACTGCTGCCCGGCGCGAAGCCACCCGCCGCGGAGCATCCGCTGAGCCACCGGAGAGGAAAACCCCGGAGAGTGTCTCTCCGTCGGGCCCCATCCCTCCGAGGTTTCGTTTATGTGCTTTAGGGGGGCACTTTGAGGGCGGCGTGAGCTGTTCCGCGGCTGTGTGTGGAAATAGAGGGGCCTCGAATCTGTGAGCGAATTAATGCTGTCCATGCTTTAGGGTACGCGTTTCGCCGCCGATGGGAAACGGGGGATTCGTTATATGGCTGTAGACGAAGAGGCAAAAACGTATTCGAACTGAGACATATAAAGATGTATAGAAATAGAATGGCTTCCCGAGGGCTAGTTTATCTTTCCATTTCTCGATCTCAGACCCCCTTCACCCACAAATAACCTCCCCCGGAAAGGAGCGGGGACCCGTGTGCCCTTGGCTGGGCAGAGGAACCGGAGCTCCGCGCACGGCACGCCGAAGCCCCAGGGCACCCCGACGGGAGGGGCGGCTGCGCCGGGTACGCTCTTCGAGGGCAGCCAGGCCCCACCGGGCTGGGGTTTGGTTAATGAAAACTGATGTAGCGCGTAAAAACCGCGGGGCGCGGGATAGCGCTGCGCGGAAGCTCACGGTCGGGATCGGCAGAAGCGAGCCCGAGGGCCCCGGCCGTGGCGCCCAGGGCTTGAGTGACAGCCCCTAGGGCCTCTTCTGGACAGACCTAGAGGGGAGATCCCGAGCCGTGCTTGAGTGCGTGAGGGGGTTCGGGTCCCTGTGGGTGCGCCCCCGGGGAGCACCGGCAGCGCAGTTGGGGAGCGCAGGTGACCCCGGCCCTTTGGAGCTCTGCTTGGCAGCCGCGGCTGTGCTATCTGGACTAGAGGTTCCGGAGGACAAATAGAGCTAGGCTGCCCTCTTCCCGGGGACAGGGCTAAGGGCTCTATTAGAAACCAGCTCAGAGTATTCTCTGTCCGCCTCTATACCCGCGGTGGGAGCAGCCCCGTGTTAGTGATTTCTTATTATATACCTCTGCTGGGGGGGGGGGGGGGGGCCCTCAAGTTG